>RJWK010031566.1:0-24147 GCA_004363435.1 Platanista minor | reverse complement strand
ATTGTTAATGCTACTGTTACTATACTGTTTTTATTTCAATTTCTATTATTCAAAGCTGGTGTATTAGCTCGGGATGCCTTAACAAGATACTGCAGACTGGGTGGCTCGAACAATAGAAATTTAATTCTCATGGTCTGGAGGCTAGAATACAAGATCGAGTTGCCAGCAGCATTGGTGTCTGGTGAGGAATCTTTCCAGAGCTTGCAGATGCTGCCTTCTTGCTGTTGTCTGTGTACACGCAGAAATCTGCAAGATCTGTGAGATCTACTGTCTCTTTTAAGGACAACAGTCCTATTGGATTTAAGGCCCTACTCTTATTACTTCACTTAGGCCCTATAAGAGGGTCATACAGGTTATCTCCAAATACAGTCACAATAAGGGTTAGGACTTCAACATATGAATTTTGTTGGGACGTGATTCAGTTCATAACAGCTAGTACATAAGAATATAATTTTTATTTATTGACTTTGTGTCGTGAAGCCTTGCTAAACTCAAGTATCAGTTTTAGTAGCATTTTTGTAGATTCCTTAGTATTTATACTTAGACAATAAGGCTGTCTGCAAATAAAGACAGTTTCATTTCTTTATATTAAATCTGATGGCTTCTATTTTTTAACCTAGGCTTCTTGCACTGGTTAGTATCTCCAGGATAATATTGATTAGGAGTGACTTGTTCCTGAATTTAGGGAGAAAGAATTCAGCGTTTTTCCACAAAGTTAGCAGTAGGTTTTTCCTAGTTACCCTAAATCAGGTTGAGAAAGATCTCGTCTATTATTAGTTTGCTAAGAGTTTTTTAAATAAATGAGTTTTGAATTTTATCAAATGCTTTTTTGCACATGCTGAGATGATCATATGGTTTTTTATTTTACTCTTTTAATAAGGTGATTGTAACTTATTGATTTTTCCAGTGTTAAACAAATTTATATCTCTGAATTCCATATGGTTATAGTATACTATTCTAACATATTACCAGAGTAGATTTAATAAAATTCTCAAGAATTGTATTTATGAGAGATATTAGTCTTTAGTTTTCTTTTCTTTTTTTAACATCTGTATTGGAGTAGTTTTATTTTCTTACAATGCTTTTGGTTTAAACATCTGAGTAATGTTTGCTTCATAACATGAGTCAGAAAGTGTCCCATCTCTTTAGTTTTCTAGAAGAGTTCATGAGCGATTGATCAATTGGTATATATATTTTAAATGGCTGATAGTTGTATGGTCAGGCCACTCAAGATGGCTGTTGTCTTGCTCTCTGTACATCCCCTGCTCAATCAGTCCCTGCTTCACCTACCCCCTACTCACAAGACTATTCAATCCTCTTAGTCATAGGGCTTAATCAGTAACTACCTACCTGCTTGTCCCTCTGTCCCAGCCGCTGGTTTCCTTGGTAACTGATGATCCAACCTGACGTAGATTCCCCCTATAAATGGTAGCCTCCTTCTCCCACGAGTATCGAAGACTTGCTGCCATGTCCCTCCTGCTCTCTGCCACACATGGTGGGGTATTGCTCCAGGATGATGCTTCAGACTTGTAAGATTCCCTATCCATATAATAAACCACTGACGTCTCTGTTGCTCTCTCTGGGCTCTTTCTTCAGTTTTGTGGCTGGGCAATTACAAGGCTTGCAGAACTACAGAGGGCAGCCCAACGATAGTGTTCACCACTGAAGCCATCTGAGCCTGGATATTTCTTTGTTGGGAGGCTATTAGCTACAATTTTAGTTTCCTTAATATATTGTACTTGGCTATTAAAGATATCTGTTTCTCCTTGAGTCATCTTTGGTAGCTGTGTCTTTCAAATAATTTCCCCATTACATCTAAATTGTCCAACTTACTGGGAAAATGTTCATAGTATTCCCTTTCTTTTAAATGTCTTTAGGCTCTGTAGTGATGTTCTTTCTATTATTTCTGATATTAATAATTTTTATATTCTCTTGTCTCTAATTAGTCAGGTTAGAGTTTTATAAATTTTATTTACCTGTCATAGGAAGAGTTTTGGTGTTTTTTCCTGTTGTTTTTCTGTTTTCTTTTTCATTCATTTTTGCCCATTTTTATTATTTCCTGCCTTTGACTTTCTTTTAATTTAATTTGCTCTTCTTTTTTCTATTTTAAGGTGAAAGATTATATAATTGTGTTGAGAGATTTTGTTCCTAGTATAATCACTCAATGCTATAAATTTTCCTCTAAGCACTGTTTTAGTTGCCTCCCACACATTTTGATGCATTTTCATTTCCATCAATTAAAAATATTTTCTGATTTCCCTTGTGCTTTCATATTGTGTATTTAGAAATGACTTTTTTTAGTTTTAAATATTTGAAGGAGCTTTCAGATGTAGTTATACTGTTGACTTCTACTTTAATTCCATTGTGGTCAAAAAACAGGCCTCTCATGACTGTGATACTCTTCAGTTTGTTGTGACTTGTTTTATGACCAGCAAATGATCTAAGTAAATATTTTGAGTGCTCTTAAAAAGAATATATATTCTGTTCTTGTTTGCAGTGTTCTATAAATGTTAGTTAGGTCATGTTGAGTGATGGTGTTGTTTAAGTCTCCTATGTTCCTATTAAATTTCTGTCTACTTGCTCCATCAATTATTGAGATAGGAGTGTTACTCTCTAGCAATAATTGTATATTTGTCTATTTCACCTTTTGTTTTTATCAGTTTTGCTTTGTTTTAAAGTCCTGTTATTAGATGCATACAAAAGTAGGATTATGTCCTTAAAGAATGGATCCTTTGATCATTATGAAGTATTACTTCTTAATGTTATTTATTGATCAGATTTGTTACCTAACAGGCTTTAGGAAAATGAATCTCAATAATGGATTAGTTTTAATGGAGGGAAAGAATCTTAATCAGCCTTCTTCAATTACCACAGAGAAGCAAGATTATAATAGGTTGAAAGAGGCCTAAACATGAAGGTATAGGAAATTGACATGAGGCAGTCATCCTAGAACACAGATTCTTTCCTGCTTAAAAAAGTTCTATGGAGCCACCTTTTCTACAGGGTGGCAATTTTTAAAAAATTGAAGTATAGTTGACTTATAATGTGTTAGTTTCAGATGTACAGAAAAGTGATTCCATTATACATAGATATATCTATTATTTCTATTTTTTTTCAGATTCTTTACCCTTATAGCTTATTACAAAATATTCAGTGTAGTCCCCTGTGCTATACAATAGGTCCTTGTTGGTTATCTATTTTGTATATAGTAGTGTCATTTTGTTAGTCACAAACTCCTAATTTATCCCCCCCTTTTCCCCTTTGGTAAACATAAGTTTATTTTCTATGTCTGTGGGTCTATTTCTGTTTTGTATATAAATTCATTTTTATCATTATTTTTAGATTCCACATATTAGTGATATCATATGATATTTGTCTTTTTCTTTCTGACTTGCTTCACTTAGTATGATAATCTCTAGGTCCATCCATGTTGTTGCAAATGGCATTAGTTCATTCTTTTTTATTGCTGAATAATATTCCACTATATATATGTGCCACATCTTCTTTATTGATTCATCTGTCAATGGACATTTAGGTTGTTTCCACATCTTGTCTATTGTAAATAGTGCGGCAATGAACATTGGGGTACCTGTATCTTTTTGAATTATAGTTTTGTCTGGATATCTGTCCAGCAGTGAGATTGCTGGATCATATGGGAGCTCCATTTTTAGTTTTTTAAGGAACCTCCATACTGCTCTCCATAGTGGCTGTACCAATTTACATTCCTACCAACAGTGTAGGAGGGTTCCTTTTTCTCTACACCCTCTCCAGCATTTGTTATTTGTAGACTTTTTGGTGATGGCCATTCTGACCAGTGTGAGGTGATACCTGATTATAGTTTTGATTTGCATTTCTCTAATAATTAGCAATATTGAGCATCTTTTCATGTGACTTTTGGCCAGCTGTGTGTCTTCTTTGGAGAAATGTCTATTTAGATCTACCCATTTTTTGATTGGGGTTTTTTTTTTATATATATATTGAGCTATATGAGCTGTTTGTACACTTTGGAGATTATTCCCTTGTCAGTTGCATCATTTGCAAATATTTCCTCCCATTCTGTATGTTGTCTTTTCATTTTGTCTGTGGTTTCCTCTGCTGTGCAAAACTTATAAATTTACTTAGGTCCCATTTGTTTATTTTTGTTTTTGTTTCCATTACTCTAGGAGAAAGATCCAAAAAGATATTGCTGTGATTTATGTTAAAGAGTGTTCTGCCTATGTTTTCCTCTTTAGGGCACTTCTAAGGTTTTCCACTAGAATGTCCTTCCATGGCATAGGGACTTGGTCAATCTTGTTCATCAATGTATGCTCAGCATCTAGAAGAAAGTCTGTCACACAGTAGGTACTTAATAATTATTTAATGACATGAAATCTAAACATCTTAGGTTGGCATTCAGGGCCTTTCACAATGGGCCTTAGTCTCATTTATCATCACCCCTGGCCTTGTGAATCCTGTTATGGTTATGGAATGAGAAAGAATTGGAATGAGTTGTCAGTATCAAATCTTCAAAGACAGAGCCGCAACCAAAGATAGTTTGAAGATCAACGTGCTAGAAAAAGGCAGGACAAAATTTTAGCTATCTGGCAGGAATGTTATTAAGTGTTTGTTATAGGGCTACACTAAGAGAAATGTCAGTGCTGGGTCAGTGCAATTACGTCCATTCAGAGTCTTTTGGGATCAGGAAGTAAAGGAGAAGATTAAGTATAGGTTATATTTGGGATGTAGGAAGTGGCACATTAATTTCCTTTGACATTGGTTGTGGGCAACATCTCATTTATTAAAGGCCCAGGCTTGGCTCCTGTAGACTATTAATGCATGTTAAAGTCTCTCTGTGTTTAGCCCTAGAAATGCCACCGTCACATCACATGTCACTTCTTGCCATTACATGACCACTATACACATTCATACTACCTTTGCTTTGCTCCTGTCATTTCTTCTTTCTAGAAATAATCTCTCTCCCCCATACCTGCTTTCCTGACTTCCTGGCTGGGTGAAATCTCCCTTTCTTATCCTTTATGATTCAGATAAATTAGTAATGTTTTCTGAATATTTTTCTGGTCCCCTCCAGGCAAAAATTTCTCCCATCTGTTTTTCAAATCCTTCATATCTGGCACCCTTATAGCAACTATCATATTCTATAACAATTTCTATTTATGTGTCTGTTCCCTATATATAATGGACCCTTTTTATAAATAGAAAACATACCTTTGATCCCTAATATTTTTTTATTGAAGTATTGATTTACAATATTAGTTCCAGGTGTATAGTGATTCAATAATGTTATAGATTATACTCCATTTAAAGTAATTGCAAAACAATGGCTATATTTTCCTATGCTGTACAACATATCCTTGTTGCTTATTTATTTTGTACATTGTAGTTTCTATATCTTAATCCCCTACCCTTATCTTGCCCCTCCCCACCTTCCCTCTTCCAATGGTAACCACCAGTTTTTTCTCTATATCTGTGAGTCTGATTCTGTTTAGTTATATACAGTTGTTTTATTTTTTAGATTCCATATATAAGTGATAACAAACCATATTTGTCTTTCTCTGTCTGATTTATTTCACTGAGCATAATACCCACTAGGTCCATCCATGTTACAAGTGGCAGAATTTCATTGCTTTTATGGCTGAGTAATATTCCATTGCGTGTATGTGTCATGTCTTCTTTATCCATTCATCCATTGATGGACACTTAGGTTGCTTCCATATTTTGGCAATTAAAAATAATGCTTCTATGAACATTGGGGTGCACAGACCTTTTCAAAATAGTGTTTTGTTTTCTTCGGATATATACCCAGGAGTAGAATTGCTGGATCATATGGTAGTTCCATTTTTAGTTTTTTGAGGAATTGCAATACTGTTTTCCATAGTGGCTGAACCAATTTACATTTCCACCGACAGTGTACAAGGGTTCCCTTTGCTCCATGTCCTCACCATCATTTGTTATTTGTACACTTTTTGATGATGGCCATTCTTCCCAGAGTGAGGTTATAACTTATTGTGGCTTTGATTTGCATTTCCCTGATGACTAGTGATATTGAACATCTTTTCATGTGCCTTTTGGCCACCTATATGTTGTCTTTGGAAAAATGTCTATCCAAGTCTTCTGCCCGTTTTTTAATCAGGTTGTTTTTGATATTGAGTTATATGAACTGTTAATATATTTGGTTACTAATCCCTCATCAGTCATATCATTTGTAAATATTTTCTCACATTCAGCAGGTTGTCTTTTTGTTTTGTTGATGGTTTCCTTTGCTGTGCAAAAGCTTTTAAGTTTAATTAGGTCCAATTTGTTTATGTTTGCTTCTGTTTCTTTTGACTTAGGAGGGTGATACAAAATAACATTGCTACAATTTATGTTAAAGAGTGTTCTGCCTATGTTCTCTTCTAGGAGTTTTATGGTTTCACGTCTTACATTTAGGTCTTCAATCAATTCTGAGTTTATTTATTTTATTTTATTTAAAAAAAATTTTTTTTGCGGTACGCAGGCCTCTCACTCTTACGGCCTCTCCCGTTGCAGAGCACAGGCTCTGGACACGCAGGCTCAGTGGCCATGGCTCGCGGACCTAACTGCTCCGTGGCATGTGGGATCTTCCCAGACCAGGGCACGAACCCACATCCCCTGCATCGGCAGGCGGACTCTCAACCACTGCGCCACCAGGGGAGCCCTTGAGTTTATTTTTGAACATGGTGTAAGGAAATGTTCTAATCTCATTTTTTGACAGGTAGCTGCCCAGTATTCCAAGCACCACTAATTGAAGAGACTGTCTTTTCTCCATATATTCTTTGTATATTCTTGCCTCCTTTGTCATAGATTAATTGACCATAGGTGTGAGGGTTTATTTCTGGGCTCTCTATCCTGTTCCATTGATCTAGGTTTCTGTTTTTTCTTTTGCTAGTGCCATGCTGTTTTGATTACCGTAGCTTTATAATATGGTCTGAAGCCAGGGAACATGATAATTAGAACCTTGTTCTTTTTTCTCAAGATTGCTTTGGTTATTTGGCCTTTTTGTTGTTCCATATAAATTTTAGAATTATCTGTTCTGGTTCTATGAAAAATTTCATGGCTATTTTGATAAGGATTGCATGAAGTCTATAGATTGCTTTGGATAGTGTGAACATTTTAACAATAGTCTTCTAATCCATGAATGCAGATATCTTTCCATTTCCTTGTATCATCAATTTTCTCATCAATGTTTCATAGTTTTCAGAGTATAGGTCTTTTCACATCCTTGGTTAAGTTTATCCCTAGATAGTTTACCCTTTTTGATGTAATTTTTAACAGGATTGTTTTCTTTCATTCTATTTCTATAGTTCATTTTTAGCGTATAGAAAAGCAACAGAGTTCTGTATATTAATCTTGTATCTTGCACCTTTACTGAATTTATTTATTTTTTCTAAAAGTTTTATGGGGAGACTTTAGGGTGTATGTATATGTGTGTATATATGTATATATAAAATCATGTCATCTGCAAATAGTGGCAGTTTTACTTCTTCCCTTCAAATTTGGTTTTCTTTTATTTGTTGTCCAATTGCTCTGGTTAGGACTTCCAATACTATGTTAAATAGAAGTGGCAAGAGTGTTCATTCTCATCTTGTACCTGATTTTAGAGGAAAGACTTTCAGCTTCTCACTGATGGTATGATGTTGACTCTAGGTTTGTCAGAAATGAACTTTATTGAGATATGTTCCCAACATTGAGAGTTTTTATCATCAATGAATGTTGAATTTTGTCAAATGCTTTTTCTGCATTGATTTTGATGATCATCTGATATTTTTTAGTTCAATTCCATTTATTAATAATCATTTCTCATTATATATTATAATAAAAGACAATTGCCAATCAGAGCTTCTCATGAGCAGGAAAGAAGCAACATCACACCAATTTATTAAGAATTCAACTGAAAACAAAATAAATTTAAATTCTGGTTAGCTTGTGCATTGTGATCTTAGATAAACACATATTTTATTCTACTTTTAAATGTTACTGAAAATAGCTTATATAGGGGAGCAAAATTTGACACCCCAAAATGTGTCTCTTTGACATAAGGATTAATTTAGGCTGATTATTTTTTATTAATTTTATTAGAATGTAGTTGCTTTACTATGTTGTGTTAGTTTCTACTGTACAGCAAAGTGAATCAGCTATATGTATACATATATCTCCTCTTTTTTGGATTTCCTTCCTACTTACGTCACCTAACAGAGCATTGAATAGAGTTCCCTGTGCTACACAATAGGTTCTCATTAGTTATCTATTTTGTACATAGTATCATTAGTGTATGTGTCAATCCCAATCCCCCAATTCATCCCACCCCCCTTTTCTCCTTGGTACCCATACGTTTGTTTGTTTGCTACATCTGTGTCTCTTTCTGCTTTGCAAATAAGATCATCTATACCATTTTTCTGTATAGATTCCACATATGTGCAATAAAATACAATATTTGTTTTTCTCTTTCTGACTTACTCTGTATGACAGTCTCTAGGTCCATCCACATCTCTACAAATGACCCAGTTTTGTTCCTTTCTATGGCTGGGTAATATTCCATTGTGTATATGTACAACATCTTCTTTATCCATTCCTCTGGATGGACATTTAGATTGCTTCCATGTCCTGGCTATAGGATGCAGCAAAAGCAGTTCTAAGAGGGAAGTTTATAGCAATACAATCCTACCTCAAGAAACAAGAAAAATCTCAAATAAACAACCTTATCTTATACCTAAAGCAACTTGAGAAAGAAGAACAAACAAAACCCAAAGTTAGTAGAAGGAAAGGAATCATAAAGATTGGAACAGAAATAAATGAAATAGAAATGAAGAAAACAGTAGTAAAGATCAATAAATCTAAAAGCTGGTTCTTTGAGAAGATAAACAAAATTGATAAATCTTTAGTCAGACTCATCAAGAAAAAAAGGGAGAGGGCCCAAATCAATAAAATCAGAAATTAAAAAGAAGTTACATCTGACATCACAGAAATACAAAGGATCATAAGAGACTACGACAAGCAACTATATGCCAATAAAATGGA
The DNA here is from genome assembly GCA_004363435.1 of Platanista minor. Lineage (NCBI taxonomy): Eukaryota > Metazoa > Chordata > Mammalia > Artiodactyla > Platanistidae > Platanista > Platanista minor. The sequence continues at coordinate 15,114 of RJWK010031566.1, read as the reverse complement.
CATCATGGAAGAAATGGACAAATTCTTAGAAAAGTAAACCTTCCAAGACTGAACCAGGAAGAAACAGAAAATATGAACAGACCAATCACAAGTAATGAAATTGAAACTCTGATTAAAAATCTTCCAACAAAAAAAGTCCAGGACCAGAAGGCTTCACAGACAAGTTATGTCAAACATTTAGAGAAGAGCTAACACCTATCTTTCTCAAACTCTTCCAAAAAATTTCAGAGGGTGGAACACTCCCAAACTCATTCTACGAGACCACCATCACCCTGATACCAAAACCAGACAAAGATACCACAAAAAAAAGAAAATTACAGGCCAATATTGCTGATGAACATAGATGAAAAAATACTCAACAAAATGTTAGCAAACCGAATCCAACAACACATTAAAAGGATCATACACCATGATCAAGTGGGATTTATCCTAGGGATGCAAGAATTCTTCAATATATGCAAATCAATCAATATGATACACCATATTAACAAACTGAAGAATAAAAATCATATGAACATCTCAATAGACGCAGAAAAACTTTCAACAAAATTCAACACCCATTTATGATAAAAGCTCTCCAGAAAGTGGGCATAGAGGGATTATCTGATTTTTTAAATCCTTTTGTTAATGTGATACTTCACATTGATTTGAAGATATTGAACCATCTTTGTATCCCTGGAATAAATCCCACTTGATCATTGTGTTTGATCCTTTTTATATATTATTGAATTTGGTTTGTTTAATATTTTGTTGAGGATTTTTGAATGTATATTCAGGAGAGATATTGGTCTGTAAATGCTTTTTTTGTGGTATCTTTGGGTTTGGTATCAGGGTAATGGTGGCCTTGTAGAATGAATTTGAGAGTACTTCGTCATCTTCAATTTTTTTGGAATAGTTTGAGAAGGATAGGTATTAGCTCTTCTTTAGTTATTTGGTAGAATTCCCCTATGAAGCCAACAAAATATCCTGGAGTTTTGTTTGTTGAAAGTTTTTTTTTAATTACAAATTTAATTTCACTATTAGTCAGCAGTGTCTTCAGATTGTCTATTTCTTCCTGATTCAGTTTTGGCAGGTTTTATGTTCCTAGAAATTGGTCCATGTCTTCCAAGTTGTCCAATTTGTTGGTATATAACTGTAGTATTAAAATTGTTTTGTATCTCTGTGATATTGGTTTTTATTTCTCCTCTTTCTTATTTCTCCTCTTTTTTTCTTGATGAGCCTGGTTAAAAGTTTATCAATTTTGCTTATCTTTTCAAAAAATCAGCTCTTGGTTTCATTTATCTTTTGTCTTTTATTTCTATTTTATTTAGTTCTTCTTTGACCTTTATTTCCTTCTTTGTGTTGACTTTGGGCTCTGTTTTTTTCTTTTTCTAATTCTTTTTGATGGTAGGTTAGTTTTTTGTTTTTTAGATTTTTCTTGTTTCTTGAGGTAAGTCTATACCACTATAAACTTCCCTCTTAGAACTGCTTTTGCTGTATCCCATAGTTTTGGAAAGTTGTGTTTCCATTTTCATTTATCTTGAGGTATTTCCTGATTTCCTTTGATTTCTTCATTGACCACTGGTTTTATAGTACCATGTTGTTGTCTCTACATATTCGTGCTTTTTCCGTTTTTCTTCCTGTAATTGATATCTAATTTCATACAACTGTGGTAAAAAAAGAATGCTTTACATACTTTCTATCCCCTTAAACTTGAGACTTGTTTTGTGGCCTAGCATGTGATTGATCCTGGAGAAAATTCAATATGCATCAAAAAGAATGTATATTCTTTCATTTTTGGTGGAATGTCCTGTAGATGTCTAAGTCCAATTGGTCTAATGTGTCATTTAAGACCACTGTTAGCTTATTGGCTTTTTTCTATCTGGACGATCTGCCCATTGATGCAAGTGGGCTGTTAAGGCTCCCTACTGTTGTTGTATTACTCTCACTTTCTCCCTTTATGTTTGTTAATATTTGTTTTATATAAATAGGTGCTACTGTATTAGGTACATATGAATATGATATGAATATTTCTACCCCTGCTTTCTTATCACTTTGGTTTGCATGAAATACTTTTTTCCCAGCCCCTCACTTTCAGTCGGTGTATGTCTTTAGCTATGAAGTGAGTCTCTTGTAAGCAAAATATAGTTGGGTCTTGTGCTCTTTATCTCATCAGCCAAATTATGTCTTTTAAATGGAGCATTTAGTCCATTGACATTTAAAGTGATTATTTATAGGTATGTACTTATTGCCATTTTGTTGCTTATTTTCATGCTTTGTAGTTCTATTTTAGATTCTTACCTTGTGGTTTTATGATTTTCTTAGTAATATGTTTGTGTTCTTTTCTCTCTACTTTGTGTATCTATTGTAGGTTTTTGATTTGTAGTTATCATGTGGTTCCTATATGTCGACCTATATATCTACTTGTTTTTAACTGGTTGTCATTTAAGTTCAAACGCAATCTAAATGATATACATTTTTTGCTCCTTTCCCCAACATTTTGTGTTTTTAATGTAAGATAACATCTTCATATTTATCCCTTTAATGATTATTGTAGTTATAGTTAATTTTACAATTACATCTTTTCATCTTTGTACTAGCTTAAGTGGTTGATCCTCAGCCTTTACTGTATATTGGCCTTTACTTGTGGGATTTCCCCTTTTCTATACATATTCACTTCTTGTCGTAGCCTTTTATTTTCCCCTGACAGAAGACACTTTAACATTTCTTTCAGGGTACTTTTAGTATTGAATAACTCTTTTAGTTTTTGCTTATCTGAGAAGTTCTTTACTTCTCTTTCAATTTAAAATGATAATCTTGCTAGGTAGAATATCCTAGGTTGCAGGTTTCTCCCTTTTAGCACTTTGAATATATCATGCCACCCCCTTCTGACCTGTAAAGTTTCCACAGAAAAATGAGCTGATAGCCTTATGGCATTCCCTTAAATATAACTCTTTGAATTTTCTCTTGCTGCCATAAGAATGTTTTTAACTTTTGCCATTTTAATTATGACATGTCTTGTTGTGGATCTGTTTAGGCTCATCTTGTTTGGGATCCTCTGTGCTTTCTGTAAATGTGTATCTGTTTCCTTCTTCAGGTTTGGGTAGTTTTCAACCATAATTAAAACAAATACATTTTTTACCCCCTTCTCTCTCTCTTCTCCTTCAGGGACTCCTATAATGTAAATGTTGGTATGCTTGATGTTGTACCAGATGTCCCTTAACCTGTTCTCATTTTTTTTTTCTTTTTGCTATTGTGATTGGGTGATTTCCATTATTCTGTCTTCCAGATCACTTATGCATTCTTCTGTGGCACCTAGTCCTCTATTAATTGTTTCTAATGTGTTTTTCATTTTAGTTATTGTATTCTTCAGTTCTGACTGGTTCTTTTTTATATTTTCTAGTTCCTTGTTAAAATTCTCACTGTGTTTACCTATTCTTTACCCTAATGCAGTTAACATCCTTATTACTAATGCTTTGAAATACTTATCTGGTAAATTATTTCTGATTCATTAGTCATTTTTTCAGGGGTTTTCTTGTTCTTTCAATTTTCTTATTCTTGTCCTCTGTCTTCTCATTTTGCTTAACTTTCTCTATGAAATTAGGTGAAACATTTAACTATTCCACTCTTTAAGAGATGTCCTAGTGTGGAAGCATCCTGTGTGCCCAGTGGCTTTGGTGAGAGAGCTGGATCTGACATGAGCATGAGTCACATCTTTCTCTAGTGTGTGCTGGCAGCTGCTACCTTGGTAGAAGGTATGGGGCTGGAGATGGAAGGCCAGAGCTAGATATGAGCTGGGGCTTTTGCTCTGCTCAGTGGCCAGCACCATCGTACTGGGGATGTGGTTAGGTCCAAAGTTTCCAGAAAAGAATTCCTGAGATTTATGTCTAAGCTGACTCTGTTCCATTTAAGTGTGTGTTCTCCCAGCATCAGCACCCTCACCCCAGATGGGAGCAGTGCTAGAGCAAGAGGGGCTTGTATGGGTGCTTGGCATGGGTTAGTGTATGGACTGTGTTGGCCCTAATCACAGTCAGAGAGTTGGACCACTTCTAATGTGCTGCCGTCATAAGCATCAGTTGTGGCTGTTCCCACCCTGCTCTGGATCTGAGCTACCCTTTTCCCTCAAAATTGAGCCTTCCCCTCAGCCATATTGGCCTGCTATGGCTGTATGGAGCTGTGTCGTGAAGCAAGTGGGATCAGAGAGGGTACTTAGCTCAGTCTGGGGCACATGCCAGGGTGGTCTCAGGAAGCTGACCACCATCCCTTTCTGTTTCAATCTGCTTTCAAACCAGCCAAGGGGACTTTTCTTCCTGGTGCCAGACCGCAGGGCTGAGGCACCTAATATGTGGCTTGAAACTTCACTCCCCAGGGAGGATCTCCACCCATGTGATCCCCTCCTCTTCTGCGACCCCTCCCAGGGACACAGATCCCACCTGATAGCTTCTTTCCCTTCTTACCCGATTCCGTGTGGATCTTACTTGCAGCCTTGGTTGTATAGGAGTCTTTCTTCCAGTCTCCAGTTAGTTTTCAGTGAGAATTGTTTTGCAGGTAGATGTGTTTTGCATATAGATGTGTTTTTGGGGGGAGGTGAGTTCCACTTCCTCATACTCTGCCATCTTGATCTTACCCCCATATATTTCTTCATATTTTTAATTATCTGAGTCTCTAGGGCCTAGGATAGTATTAGTCATGTGAATCAATAAGTATCTTCTAATGAGTTGCTTGAGTGAGTGAATGTTATATAATCACAAAGTTTCCAATTCAAGCATTGTGGGGTCTGTGGCGTTGATGGCTACCCTTGTCTTAAAATTTATTTCATGCCTGTCCTGGAGCCTAACAATTTATCTCCTAGCAAAAATTGAATGAGAGGATACAATGAACATAGTGAGAGAGTTCTGGTTTTGTTTAACTTGCACAACCTGAATAAGTAATCCACAGAACAAATCCAAAAAGGCCAAAACTCCATAAAAAAAAAAAAAAATCAACTGCAATAGTATTTAGAAAATGCAAATTAAATGAATCATGGAATGTGCTTCTCACTCATTAAATAGGCAAAAAAATTTTTTTAAGTTATAATAACTTGTGCCTGTGGGGATGCAGAGAAAAACAAATCACTGATATATTACTGACAGAAATTTTGCATGCAGTTTAATAATAGCTATTATAATAAAATATATACATACCCTTTGACCTAGTAGTCTGACTCCTGAAAATCTATTCCATAGAGAAAAGTTTGTGAAGACATATATACTGAATGGTCTTTTCAGCATTGGATGTAGATTAAAACACACTGGTTGAAAATAGTGTCCAGCAGTAGTGGTTGGTAAATGTTTTGTTAAGTGAGAAATGCAAGATGAAGAGAAGAGTGTGTGGCATGACCTTTATTTTAGAAAGAACAAAAACAAATATAAAATTACTGCTTGCTTAGGACTCCTGCTTAAGTATAGAGAAAGATATGGAAAGATGTAGATTCCAGGTGGTCTGTTTCCTAGGGTTCGGGGAAGTGGTATGAACTGAGGAACGGTAAGGATAAAAGAGATGGCAAGAGACCCCAAAGGAATAATTGGCATTAGAACATTCTAGTTTTTCTACTGATCTGTCTATGATATTGTGAAAGTAGATAAAAGCAAGTTCTAGAAAGTGACATGGAAAAAAATAACATTGATTTGAAAATAGAATGGAGCTATGGACAACTTTCTTCTAGCATTTTTGTCATTTTGATATCCATAAAATATATTGAAACAAAATATGCAGCAAAGTTATTCTGAAGAAAACTGTTCACATAGTTATAAAAATCCCTTTTAGTATATATTTTTTGGAAAATCAAAGCAAAGGAGGGAAATATACACACACACAGACACATTCATTGCATTAGGAAGTATGAACGCCATCCAGCAACACCATGACACACAGAAAGGTGTCCTTAATTTGGCTACTATTCTACTCTTGCACCTCTCTACACCAAATCCCTACACTGATCCTAGGAGCAATATCTCCTCAGATCCTCTAGGTTGTAAGCTCATTGAAGACAAACACTTTGTCTTTTCATGTCTGTAATCATCACGCCTGTCAATGTGGGTATTCAATAAATACATGATGAATTATATTGAAAGGAAAGGAATGGAACTGAATGAATACCATTTAAGGAATCTAAATAGGAAACGTATTTCTGAAAAACAAAATTGGGAGACAGGGACCAACATTTACTGCTTGACAATGAAAATGAATGCATTAAATTTGCATTTTCTATTAGGAGTAGAACTAGAATATCCAAAATGTTTATAAATAAAGATGGCCTTGTTGAATGCAGTTGCACTGAGTCAGTTACAAAAAGACTATTGCATTCTAGAAATGCAAAACAGTAACAGACTTTCAGTAAAACAACAGTGTCCAAGGTCACACCATATAATTGACCTACGTATAATCTATTCTTTGATATAAAACCTAGATGTAATTCACTTTCATTTAATCCAATTTTTCCAGAATTGTGAAATGCTCTCTAGCCCTGCTTTTTTCCTATTTTAAAGTGTGTGATTTGTTCTACTGCTGTCTCTCTACCATCCCCGCCCCCAGCACTGTGCCACCTAGCCCCTTCTCTCAGCTGGCAAGCACAGGCCCCAGATGCCAACAGTGAAAGATATTTTATCTGCTGCATCTGGTTCCTTAGCAGATTCGACAGGCCTCTGTGCTGGCAGCCTCAGAAATGCCTTTGGGCTTGTCACATGGTGAAAACTCCCAACTGGCTGTCTGAATTGCCAACCGTGCTTCGGCTCACTCACTGGAGAGAAGGGGGAAATAGCACGTCTTGTCTACCTACTGATAACCTCTCGTGTAAGTGATCAATGGCTTCTGATCTGAAAAATAATCCTGAAGGGCAGCCCCAACTTGGGTTAAGTTTCATCCTCTTGATGCAAACTTGTTAAGTAGTACATAACTGAGTTTTGTTTCCTTAGCCAGAGAGGAAATCCTCAGCAATTTGGACTTCAGCATGTCTATTCCGAAACTGAATTCAGAAAGCATCAGCATTTTAGAATTGGAAGGAAAATTAAGAGTCAGCTAATCCACCCCCTTAATTTATCTGATGAAGAACTCAAGCTCTGAAAACATAAGGGATTTGGCCAAGGTACCAAGCAGGACAAAGGAAGAGATTGATCCTGGGTGAATGCTGGGGGTGGGGAAGTATGAAAGCAAGTGAAAGCACGAAGTGTTCTTGTAAGTGGCAGAGTGGAGAAAAGCCTTGGAGATGGTATGGCAGAGAAGTGAGTCCAGCAGACAGGGAGATCCAATTCCTGTGCTAACTCTGACACTGCTTAAGCTCACATAGCTTGGATGTGGCAAGTTATCTAACCTCTTTTAGGCCCAAGTTCCTTCATCTGGAAGAAAAATGAGTTAATCACAGATTCTAACTTGTTTGATTATTTTGAGGATTAAATGAGATAATGTGTAATATATCTGACAAGGATTAGGCATATGTTCACTTTTTTCAATAAATTTTTATTGAAAGTTTATCATGCATTGGATACTATGTTAAACACTTGATAAATAGTGATTATTATTAATGTAGTTGATGAAACCAGTAAATGAGGACAGGCTTGTAAAACTCGGACAAGAGAGTGAATCTTCTGATCAGTTTCCAATTAAGATGCATGCAGGCAGCAACAGCATCCTCACACAGACATTCACATCCACTGCCGCACTGCTCCAATTCCCTCAGCTGCAGTGACCACTGGTTTCCAGCAGGGGACATCCACGGCCCAGACAAGGGAAGCTCAGCCTTAGAGATGATGAGTGAAAATGCTAAAGCACAGAGACAAGCCTGAGACTGGCTTGTTATGATATTCCTTCCACAAAGACAAGAATTCTGGAAGGGATGAACCCCACAGGTTTCTTGAGCACTGAGCTTACAGGAATGTCAGTGAATTTCAACTTCTCTTAATCCTTTATTTACAAGTTTAGGCCATGAAAAAGACTTTTGTTTAGGTTAATAGGGAATAATTCTCTTTTGCCCAGGGCAGAGCAAGAGAGCTAGGTTTTGGTGACTCTAACTCACACAAGGTCATTTTGGGAAAACACATCCTGAGAAGTACTATAGGGCTTGGGATATGTATTGGCTGGTGTCTGGACCCTAGAGTTTATTTATCATCTATTCAGGAACCAGAGAGGTAATAACTAGAAGGTAAATGTATTTTGGGTTAGCTGTATGTTAGTAGTTAACAACCTGCTCTCTGAGAAAAATAATGTGTGCCTGTGTGTGTATGTAAAGTTTATTATACATTTTACTGATATACAGGATGCATGTCACATAATTTACATAAAATATAGAAAAATCTTTATTATAAATAAATGCCATATAGCCAACTGATTCTCATGGAATATTTTAGTTGATTTTTGCTGAACTCTTGTATCCACAGTCAACCTATTTTTGCAATTCAATCATGATTTGACAGAATCAGACTGCAAATATATGCTTGATTTCTATCTACAAAGAGGTCACTCACCTCGTTGAAGAATGAGTGTGGTGATGACATGAATGTTGGTTTGGATATTTTCATTCACATTAATGTAAAGGAGAACAAAAATAAAACAACAAAGACATATGTTGAAACTTCCTATGTTTATTAATGGCATGATCTAAATCTTTGCTAAATTCTTTAATAGTATTTGAATACCAAAATAATTTCCTCAATTATTTGTGTTTACAGTATTATAGAAACTGCACACTTTTGAGTTTAATCTTCCATATTAACCTATCAATTCAAGTCTAGAAAAATCAACAAAACAACAAATCAAGGCTTGATTTATAGCATTCGCCATTTCCATGGTGTAAATACTCCCACCATACACTTCAAGCTATCAAGGTGTCACTGAACAGAGTTGAAAAGAGATACACAGTAGTACACCATTATATAGTGTTTCTGCCATACAGTTATAATAGACATAAATAATCTAAGCACAGAGATAATAATAAAATGTATTAAAATAATTAGGAAAATGAATTTTAAGTGTTAAACTTTTTTATTCATAAAATCCAGAGAATATCTATCTTGCGTAATCTTTTTTTAAAGATGAGTCGACACTGCACAGTATTTAGCATATAGTAGCACTTAATACATAATTGCAAAGGAAAGAGAAACCTAGAGCCAGAGAGGCATTTTGAAAAATACTGTATCTAAAATGTTTTCTAAAAATTACTGAACAATTATCATATGAAAAACACCATGCTAAAAGCTTCACGTGGATTAAATCACATAATTTTCACAATAATTATAAAGGGTATGTATGTATGTATGTATGTATGTATGTATTTCCCCCAGATGAGAATCTCTGTCTAAAAGATGAGAATGCAAGGCTCAGAGAAAGAAAGTGAGTTGTTCAAGTTCATGCAGCAAGAAAATATTAGGGCTGGAAAAAGAAAACAGCGTTGACTTTAACGATTATGCAACAAAGCAGTGGCAATAACAAAATGTCAGTCTGAAAAAAAGCAATGGAAAGAATAGAAAGAATTGGTCTGGGAAGAACCCTGGACTTGGAAGTGAAATCTAGCCTTGGCTCTGCTCTGTGAATTTAAACAAATCATTCCACTTCCCAAAATTTTCTGTATAACAGAGGCTGTGAAATGTTCCCCATTCCATTTTAAAGCTGGAACTTCCCTGGATGTCCAGCCGTTAAGACTTCACCTTCCAATGCAGAGCGTGTGGGTTCGATCCCTGGTTGGGGAACTAAGATCCCGCAAGCCTCACAGCCAAAAAACCAAAACATAAAATAGAAACAATATTGTAACAAAATTCAGTAAAGACTTTAAAAAAGGTCAACATCAAAAGAAATCTTTAAAAAAAAAAAAAAAGTAAATAAAGCTGGGACATAGAGGCTGAATGTGCCATCTTCTTTAGCAACCCAATCTGGCTTTGCCAAAGTCTGGCTTCCAGAAATATCAAAGTTGGAATCAACCAACTGTGTCCAAACCTTGCTCACCCCATCCTAATATACTTTGTCCTTGTACTCTTCATCCCAGCAGAAGTTAACAGATTAGAGCAAAAGGACAAAGAGGCTAAATTCTCTGTTCAGTTTAAAGATCTATAGTCAAGGTGTAAGATCAAGAAATTTGGTCCATTTCTCTTGACTATCTGAAGGTTCCACAATAAGGGAAACAAGGGCAGAAGTCAAATCTGCAGAGGGAAAATGTTGAGTCTTTGGGAACGAATATCCTATGGTTGCTGGTGCTGGAGAGCAACACAAAACCATGTGAGGGCTTTCTGGAATATCCTTTTCTCTCTGAGAAAGTACTGTGCATCACTTAGAAGATAACTGAATCTTCTCAATGTGGTCATATGTGGATGGTCTGCTTACAGTACCTAGATCATTGACCATTGTTTGGCAACATTTCAACCTCCCAATCTGTTCATCCACAGAGACAACCTTCTTCACCCATTTCCAATGGTCCATAGCACTTGTAAATCTCTGTAATCTAATGTGGGGCCCTGGGCATAGAAGGATGACCCTTGTCAGGGCCAAGTAGGACAAGACAGGAGCAACTTGAGCTCTGTTAGGAGCCCAGATGTTTGTGGAACACATCTCCCACCCTTAGCCTAGCCCACCTCCACCTCTCATCTGTCACTCTATCCACTGATACCATGTGTATCCTTCAGATGTCTTTACTTCCATATGCTCTCTGGACATGTCTTTATCACACGCTTCTTACTTTATGTGCTTTCCTCGCCGATAGACTGTGAACTACTTCAGAGAATTGTCTGTGTCTTAATTCACATTGTAACAGTAGAAGTCAGCACAGAAACTGAAATATAGAAGGTGTTAAAATTATTTATAGAATAAATGAATAAATGCTGTGTGGCAGATATATAATCACTTATTCCACTTCTGGTTATTTATCCAAAGGAAATAAACATTAACTCAAAAATATATATGCACCCCCATGTTCACTGCAGTGTTATTTACAATAGCCAATACATAGAAGCAACTTAAATATCCATCAATGGACGGATGGATAAAAAAGTGATACATTGCATATAGTGGAATATTATTCAGCCATAAAGAAGTAAAACTTACCATTTGCAACAATGTGAATGGACCTTGAGGCATTATGCTAAGTGAAATAAGTCATACAGAGAAGGACACACACTGTATCATCTCACAGGGGGAATTTAAAAAACAAACAAAAGCTGAGTTCATAGATACAGAGAACAGGTTGATGGTTACCAGATGCAAGAGGTGGCAGGGGTGTAGGGGTTGAAATGGGTGAAGGTCGTCAAAATGTACAAAGTTCCAGTTATAAGTCATGAGGATGTAAAATGTACAGCATAGTGACTATAGTTAACAATATTACATGGTATGTCTGCTGCTAAGAAAGTAGATCTTAAAAGTTCTCATCATTAGAAAAATTTGTAACTGCATGGTGATGGATGTGTAACTAGACTTGTTGTGGTTATTTCACAATATATACAAATATCATTATGTTGTACACTGAAACATATACTAATTTTGTGTCAATTATACATTAACAAAAAACTATAGCGTAGTAATTATTAGTGTACTTTTAACAAATGAAGAAGTTGAAGCCTAGATAAGATGTGAATTGCTCAAGAGTGGCTAGTTACAGGGTAGAGTTCTCTGTGCCAAACAGTAGGTCCTTATTAGGTATCTATTTTATATATAGTAGTGTGTATATGTCAATCTCAATCTCCCAATTTATCCCTTCCCCCTTCTCCTCTGGTAACCATAGATTATTTTCTACATCTGTAACTCTATTTCTTTTTGGTAAAGAATCTAAAAAGAGTGGATGTATATATATGTATAACTGATTCACTTTGCTGTACGGCAGAAAGTAACACAACTTGTAAATCAACTATACTCCAATAAAAAATTTTAAAAAGAGTGGCTAGATAGACTTGAAGAATGTCCCAAATCCCAAGTATGATTCCCATTTTAATACCCATATTTCTACACTCTGCTAACTTGATAAGCTGGTGTTGTTTAAATTGCTCTAATACTATTATTTTTACTTAAAATTTTCTCAGCACTGAAGTATGACAGGATTAACTTTTTAATGTTTAGGCTGAACCTCAGAAGTTTAGATAAGAATTCCAGAAACCAGTTGGAGAAAGCTACTCAGAGAAAAGGGATAAAAGATTTCAGTAGGATTTTTACTCTTTCTGCCAAAAGCATATATGAGTTGTTCAAGGATGGGTGGGGAGGAGGTAGGCAGGCAGGACTTGTGTGTACCTTGGTTTTTCATGAAAAGAAAGTATGGGTTGTGGTGGTTGGTGCTTCCATTCTTCTTACCCTGTGAAGAAATATTTTAAGGCAAAATGCTCTAGTTATAGGCCTTGATGCTCACTCAACAAACAGGCTTCTCCATTCCAATTTTAAATTATTTCGTGTCTATTGTGAATTGAGGCTCACATTCCTGTATCTACAGATGTACTTAAGAGTTCATTTACCATGTATTTATGTTTCTAAAAATATTGATATTTACATTCTTCTGGAGAGAATAAGAGCTATGTTAAATTACTTCCAAGGATGAGTCCATGGAAAAGAATGGTTTCCAAAAATTTTTTGCATCTCAATATTTGTAACCATGGCAGGTAACTCTTTTATTTGTCAAGACTCTAACCGAAGGGCCTGTATAGCAGAAAGCAGCATTAGAATTTGTCTAATACTTAGAGATATACTACATATCCCAAGTTAGTCAACTATAGTATGACTTTGACCATGATGTTTCCATACATTGAGGCAAAAAATTCATATTTGGATGAAAATGATAATAGTAGCTAACATTTATTGAGTGGCTATTTGATCTTGGCATTATGGTAGCCATTCTACATTTCACTTAATCCCCATCCCAAGCCTATGAAGTGATGACTATTCTCACAGTTTTATAGGTGAAGAAACTGAAGTTTAAAGAGCTTAAGCTACTTACTCAAAGTCACACAGTGTTCCAAAGTTGGGCCCTGTCCTCAGGCTTCTCTGGCTGCAGATCTTCTGTATTCCTACCACATTTCAACAGTAGACTAAAAAGTCCGACTTCAGACTCTAGGCAATATGTTGACATGTATTGAAGAGGGAGGGCATCCACAGTCACTGAAACAGGAAACCTGGAAGTAACTATCTGCATGGCTTAGAAAATTAGACCAATTAGTTGAGTCTTAATTTTCTTACATTTAGAAAGTTTAATGATGTACATCTCACAACACTGAAGGATTAAATGAAAAAGTGGGTAAATGTCTAACATATAGTTTTCCATAATATATAATTTCCTTTTATGGTCTAAGTTCCTAATACTACATTCTGGCATATTTCTTTTGTTTATGTTCTAACTAGAGCTAGAGAACACTGCTCTAAGGAACAGTGGTCTAAGTGGTCTAAGGAACTAAGACTACTCTCCCTACAGTAGTAGTACTCTCCCTTCTCTCCACCTCTTGCCTGCTCTTTGGCGTACACACACACACACACACACACACACACACACACAGCTCTCTCTGATCTAGTTCCAGAGCCTTCACATACCCTTTTTTCTTACCTGTGTATATACTTGCATAACTTCTTTAGGGAAGAAATGCTGTGCATCATTATGATTGTAGGAAAATAAGCTCCAGGACAATGATCCAGAAAGTAGAGTTATGAGGGTAGGGAAAAAATTGCTCTCATCAATAAACTAAGAAGAATTTGCTGGTAGTAAGATGAGGAAGGAGAAGGGAAAGAGAAAAAGATGAAGGGGCTAAGAAGTGCCATGAAAAAAATGTTAAAGTGATAAAGAAAGCCAAAGTTTTAGAGGCAGAAACCTGAGGATGACATATAGCCATTCAGAAATTCTCAGTTTTGGGTAGGGCTCAGGGACTAAAAATACAGAGATCTTCCTCCAATTCCAGTTGAGGGAGTACACCAAACGCTGGTTTCCATCTTAAAACTTACCCCCTTGAGATTAAATGTAAAAGTCCAAAAAGGAACAAAGGAAAATGGAACAAAGTATTTCAATACATTTCTGAAAGGAGAAAAATTGAGAGAAGTTTGGCGAATACAGAAAATGGAGATGTTGCTGCCTAGAATATAGTACTCTGGGCTACAAACGAAGTGTGTAGCTAGATTGGTCAGGTGATCACCAATCATATTTCTGCTTTTAGCATATTGGAAGGTTTTGTTTCTCTTTCATTGGTGATTAAATTTGGGTCATTGACTGGGTTCGTTGCAAGAGAATGTTGGCAGAAGTTATGTTTGCTGCTTTGTAGCCTGACCCTGATGTGCCCTGAGCAATCCTCCATGGACTCTTGCTTTCCCACTGTCTGAGTACAGAAATTTCTCCAGAGGATTCAAAAGATTGCTAACTGTACAATAGCAAAGAAAACCCATATGTGTTACCCAGGCCTTCCAGTTTAAACATCAGTAAGCAACCAAGGACCAAAAGATAAGAATCAGTGACATGAAAAGGGCCAATCAGAATGAGTAATGTGCTAATTAACATTAAAGTAAATGTAAAGATTATACTGATTCATCATTGACTTAACAAATATTTAATGAACACCTGCTATGTGCCACGCTTTTCCAGATGGTGAGATTGGTGAAAAAAGACAAGGTGCCTGTCCTCACGGAGTCTCATTTTCAATAGGCCATGTTAAAAAAAAAAAAAAAAAAAAAGCACGTAAAAATCAATAAATGCAATTTTCCATAGAAGTAAATTCTCTGTGAAAAACAAACAAAACAAAAAAACAGGTAATGATTCAGAGGTCCATTGAAAGAGGGCTATGTGTAATCAGAGAAAGTGTTATTGATTAGGTGATTATAAATTTGAAAGTGTAATGATGAGAAGCGGCCAGTCATGCAAAGATCCTGGGACACTGTATGTGGGAGAAAGGTCAAATATATGGAATCTTAAAAAAAAAAAAAAAAAAAAAAAATTTCTGATGAACCTAGGGGCAGGACAGGAATAAAGACACAGATGTAGAGAATGGACTTGAGGACACAGGGAGGGGGAAGGGTAAGCTGGGAAGAAGCGAGAGAGTGGCATGTACATACATATATACACTACCAAACGTAAAATAGATAGCTACTGGGAAGCAGCTGCATTGCACAGGGAAATCAGCTCGGTGCTTTGTTACCACTTAGAGGGGTGGGATAGGGAGGCTC
>RJWK010031565.1:9848-24248 GCA_004363435.1 Platanista minor | reverse complement strand
TCTGACTTACTTCACTCTGTATGACAGACTCTAGGTCCATCCACCTCATTACAAATAACTCCATTTCGTTTCTTTTTATGGCTGAGTAATATTCCATTGTATATATGTGCCACATCTTCTTTATCCATTCATCCGATGATGGACACTTAGGTTGTTTCCATGTCCTGGCTATTGTAAATAGAGCTGCAATGAACATTTTCGTACATGACTCTTTTTGAATTATGGTTTTCTCAGGGTATATGCCCAGTAGTAGGATTGCTGGGTCATAAGGGGCTCTCTTGACCTCTGGCTTCAGGTTGAATTTGGTCACTGCAGAACCCCAGCACAGGGTCCTAAGGAGAGGAGAATGGGAGCATAGCATGCATTTCCTGAGTCTGTCTGAGGTCACCAGGCAGGCTGGCTGCATCTCCTCCAGCTAAGGTCAGGCTCCATCAAGGCAGCCTCTCCTCAGAGCTGACTCCTTCAGGTTTGTATAACAGCTCCGCTCTCCCCTTCACTAGGATGGTGACGGCCCCACTCTTAACTAGCCCAGGGGTCCAGTCCTATTCCTCCTGGGTTCCCTATACCCTGCCCACACCTTTGTGCATGTTCTTTTATGAGACCCTCTGTGATTTATCCTAATTGAGCCTGTGGTCTGTTTCCTGCTGGTTCTGCATGATATAGAGCAGACATCATCTGACCCAGGGTGACTGCTCAGCCATTGAGAGATGGGTATTATTGTATGGGTGAGAAAACAAATGCAAAGGCTGAGTCCCCGGGGCTGGAGCATGATGACCTGCCAGAGGTGCCAGTTCTTTGTCCTTCCCAGAACCTGATGCCTAGTTTCAGAGGAAGAAGCATATATAAATATATATGCTCTAGGAGGTTCATTAGCCAGATTAGTTAGGACTACTAAGTAGTGCCTGAAGTGTCTGGGTCCAAAATTGATCCTCTTTACACATATTCCAGCACTCCCGGGGCACAGGTCACCCAAAGCCAGCAGGGGCTTCAGCCTTTGAGTGGGCTTCTCAACTTCCAAGGACACTAGAGGAACATGAACTCCATCAAGAGCACCTGGCAAGGGCAACCCTGGTCTGGAAGGAGAAGGCAATGGGAAGAGCATTTTGACGACATTGAAATCCCTGGTTGTCATGAGCCAGTTTTCTTTCCATCGTGCTGAGTAACTGAGACAACCACTTGCTGGTGCAGAAGGGTGACAGTTCACAGTTCTTCTTTTTATAGGTCTGGCTGGTCTCACCTTTGGAGCCTACAGAGTAGGTTTTGTGCCTTTAGGTTATCAGATCTTTCAGGGCAGGGCTGGACTCTTTGTCCTACCTAACTTCACCTCCTGTTGATCTGCTTATATATCATGACATTGGGAATAAATAAGCCATGTTTATTGTAAGTATGATTTATTAATAACATGCAGAGCAGGCTTCCTACCCACATGTCTTAACCAAGCCTTCCTTTCTACATGCACTATAATTTCATGAACTGGGTAGTTTCCAAATAAAGAGGTAGGTGCTAGAGCCATCACAGAGGCAGCTGGTCTAGTGATTTAGGAGCATGAACTCTGAAACCAGATTACCTGAGTTCCTATCTGATGCTATCACTTTACTACCTGTCCCTCAGTTTCCTCATCTGCAACTTGAGGATAATTGTGGTATCTCCTTGACAGAGTGGTTTGTTAAGGATGAAAGGAGTGAATGTATAAAAAATGATTAAAACTTTGTTTTGTATATGACACACATGTCAACTACAGGAATATTGACAATAACTATATTTGACCAGAAACCAGAGGAAGTGTTTTTGAAATCTTGACAAGGCAGGGAGGGAGGTGTCAGGAAGTGAGAGCATGAGGGGGCTAAAGTAATTGACTTTCTTACAAGCTTTAAAATAGCTAAATCCTAAGAGGAATAAAATATCATGGCTTCTCAGATGATTCATTCGTCAAATACTTTTGAACACCAGCTATGTGCCAGGCAGTCTTTATTAAGTATTGGAGATACAGCGGTGAGCAGAACAGGCAACTGGAGGAAGGTAAGCAAAAACTATATAATATTACATAATATTAAATTATAATATTAAATAACTAGTTAATAGTTATTAAGTATCACATTGACTGTGTTCAGCTGAGTTCCTGTCCAGTCACTGGTATTAAGACATATAACCCTATCTTATAAGACATTTCAGTCTCTTTGGGGACCCTGGGCAGTTACTTGGAAAGGTCACTTTTACTAAAGGCCAATGAGTGTTACTGACAAGAGATGTTAAAGACAGAGGTGAAAAGCCTGAGAAGGAGGCCTTCTAGATGCCAGACATTCACAAGGACAGGACCTAGTGGAGTCAGCCTGCTCCAGGCTGTGGGCTTCATGTTTGCAGATTCAGAAACTCAGTTTAGTTATGGTGGCCAGTGCTGCTGAGAATGTGAGGAAATGACTCCCAGTAACCATGTTCACAAGAGACTGATGTATAAATCAGTAGTTCAAAGTATTTACAAGGGCAGACTCTAGTCCTGTGCTAAAACCCAACTGAACCAGATGGGGCAACCTCCTCCTGGTAGGACTCGAGATACCTGAGGAGGTGGGGAAGGGGGAGAGAAGCCTGAATTTATAGTCAGATGGGTACTTAAGTGAGGTGGGATCAAAGAAAAATGAGTTAGATAGTCATAGCACCTACCTAGATAGGACTCTATACAGATTGTTCTGGAAATGTGAGCTTTGTTCATTCAGCAAACCCTCAGGTGGGGAGGCATCTTCCAAATTGATAATTATCTATCATAAATAATAAGGACCAGGCCTCCAAGAAATTGTAGCAAGCCCCCTGGGGGAGTGGCTTGAAGCTCTGTTTTTCTATGCATGTCTGGGGCAAGGTGAGGGCCAGTGAGTGAAACCCAGGCAGGATGAAGGGGCTGAGCCATCAATCAGCTCAGTCCAGATGATGCTGAACTGTGGGGTGTGGGGAGGCTGCAGGCTCCAGGTCACTCCTATTCTTATAAACGTCTCTCTCCTTCTCCTATAACCCATTATTATCCCATTTTCTCCCAGGGGTTCTCAGAGCCCCAGCCCTGCTACACTACTGTGATAGCAATTCTCTAAGCCACGGCTTCCTCACTGCACTGCCAACCCCTAAAAAGAACCTCAGGATTCTGAAGCAAGATGTGATCCAGCTTCTGTTAAACAGGAAATCTTTTTACATCTATTTGCTTCACTGCAAAAGTTCCTCCATCTGAAGACCCAAACCTAAATATATAAAAGCCCCCACTTAGTGGGAGCTGAGTTATCTTCATGGAAATGTCTTTTTCACTGTTAGTTTTGAGCATACCTGAAAGCTCTCTCAGAAGTTAGAACTCTTAAATCGATTGTTTCTTTCCCATCACGCACCAGTGAGGTTCTATTACGCAAAAATGAATTTCCATTTTGCAGACCTTGAAAGCCAGTAAGGGGGTTTGATTTTCTACACTATGTACTTCTATTTGGACTTGTTGAAAGCCATTCCTCACCTAGACTATGACCTAATTTTGAACAGGTGGCCTTCTTTATTCAGTTCATTATAACACTAGTCCCAAACTGGCTAATAGAATCCCTGATGCCCCTTCTTAGATGTAACTGGCAAAAATGTCTGCCTTAATAAAGCTGAACGTCTAGAGGTAGGGCTTTTTCCCTTGAAAAATGCCATGTCTATGCTGAGTGCAACGCATTTACTCCAAATTTACTACTTCAGCCAAGAGAGATCTGTCACATGTGACATGCTTTACATTTCCTTATAGCATATCAAGACTCTGAAAGATATATTACTTCAATTAGATGCGTCAAACCATCTTCCACAGAAAATTCAAAATGTCCTCTCTGCCACCTGATGGAACATAGTTAATTTATTCAGGAGGTAGTTGGAAAGTTGGCAAAAGCTCAGTGCTTTATGGAGGGAAGAGTTGCTGTCATGAGACTCAAAAACAAACACCTCACTCATAATGAAAAAGGAATGCTGCTGAAGCCTACATGAAAGGGATCACAACAGATGCCCTTATTAAATAAGTTTAATTTACCATAGATTGCAGATCCCAGGTTGACTTAATATGAATGAATCTTGGCATAATCCATGGAACCTGGAAACTTGATCAATTATTCTGCAGCCGCTTTGCCACACCACCAGCATATTTTGTGTGCAGACGATGTGCAGCTTCTAAAAACCTCCTCATTAAAGGGTAACATGCAAATTGCTACATATGGACAATCTACAATCCCTCATATATTTGGGTAGAGTGATTAGAAATATGATGGGAATAGGGCATGTCATGAATTGCTCTGGATTTCTTCCCTCCCTGCAGGATTATCAGGAAGTGGGGAAATAAACATTGAATGCTTTAGAATCAGCAGTGAGGTATGAGCAATATTAATGTAGTCCCAAAAGGAGAATGGGAGGCTTATGTCTTTCTCATAACAGAAATGCTCTGAATTAGACTTTATCACCACCAAATTGATTCTTTTTTCACAGCCAATGTGGAGCGGATCTGACCCAGGCTTATGGTTCATTCTCCCAGTCCCCCACCAGCTGTCTGAGACTCCTCGCCTCTAAAACAGGGTTTCTCAATCTCAGCACTACTGACTTCTTATATCTGATAATTCTTTGTTGTGGGGTGTTGTCCTGTGCATTGTAGGATATTTAGCAGCATCCCTGGAGTCTACCTACGAGATGCCTGTAATTCCTCCCCAGTCACAACAATCAAAAATGTCTCCAGACATTTCTAAGTGTCCCCTGAGGTGGAAGGGGTAAATTGTCCCCAGTTGAGAACTACTCTATTAATGGTTTGGGGGAGAAGAAATGACAGGGTTAACTGTGGCAAGTCATTTGACAATTTTCAACCAATTGTAGCCTGTTGGCATGATCAAGATGGTAGCTGTCTCCATTACTAAGGAGTACCCATTGTTTCTTCATGCTGATAATGGAACTAGAGTGAGACCAAATTCTTGGACTTCAGTGATTCATGGATATAACATTATTACACTCCTGTTCCTTAGCAGTCATGATAGAGATAAATATGCCATTTTCATGAGCTGGATTAAACTGTCCAAGGTCATGAGGTATCTTGCGGTCTTCCCAGAGAAACCAAGGCAGGACAGATCAAGAACTCATAACCTTAATGTGGTTTAGTCTACCACAACAAAAGCAAAGCATTATTCATCCAGATGTCAAGTGATAATAGTTCAGACTTTGGGTCTGTCTCCTGTATGATTGTGTTGGAAAGCGGTGAGTCGGGCTTCCTCAAGCCCATGAATGATGAGAGTGGTGAGCACTATGACACTCGGGATAGTAAGAAGTTCACACAGCCAAATGATACTGTAAACTGACATGTGAAAAAAATTCTTTAAGTCAAGAAATAAAATGTTAGTTAAAGAAATTGACATTGATTTTTGACAATCTCTCTCTCTCTCTCTTTCTCACCCACCCACACATAAAACACAGAATTGCTCATGGCATATTTTAACCTAAGGTTTGGATTCTACTCTACTCAATAGAGAATAGGGCCTTGGGTCCTAAATAACTGGTGTTCATGATCTAGAAGTTATTCTTTTACCATTACTCATAAAACTGATTTAAAACACTTGAAAGACTCAAAAAAAAAACCCTTTTCTAAAATTCTACTTCACTCTTTATGAAGTGCAAAACATATTTCTCCAATGGAAAGAGGTCCCCTTCTTACACATCTATTGGATGCTTCTTAGATCTTAATTCTTCTAACACCAGAGCGTAATATCTCCAGCTAATAACAGCAGGGTCTTGCCTTTTTATAACACTGCTCCTTGTAGCACTTAGCACTTTCCCACATAACATCTCAACTAATTTTTATAAATACAACCATCTTCATCTGACAACTAAGAAAACTGAAACTTAAGGTTTTTTACAAGATCATCTTGGGAGGGAAGGAGTGAGGAAGATTAAATACTGCTCCTCTGGCCTACAACAAAAAAAAACAGCTTTAACTATTGCATTTTTTGCATTTGTTTGAATATAAAAGAGACATACTGGTTGCTGAAACTTTTCAATGCTGTAAGTTTAGATGTCTGCATCCAAATGAAGGAAGATGAAATGTTTAAAAAGAAATGGTAACAAACTGTACTATGACATTCTAGACTGGTTCTTTGAGAAGGCAAAGTGCTTGGGAGATCATATTCTTTGAGTACAGCAGTACCAGTGGTCAAGTATTGCAATACTATTGCAAAGAGATTACAGGCTCTAGACATATCACACATGTGTGTTCATCTTCATCCTTCTTTCACTAACTTACTCAAGTTAAATCAGAGTGACATGAGCACCAAGGGTAGCCCTGCAGTTAAAGGAAAATCATAAAAAGACAAGAGAAGACATGTTACATGGCTAGGAAAGCAATCAATTTTCATTATTGTATCTCGGTGATGATAGGAGGGCTTGTAGGCTGTTTATACCCTGTCATTTTTAGGTATTTTTTTTTAGCACTAGCTCGCAGAGTTACCTCCTTTTTTCTCCCAAGCCAAGTGTCTTTTCAAGTCATTGCCTTTTTAGCAAGTCCCATGATTATCACCCCAGTTCCCCATCCCCAACTGCTGGATCTACAGCAAGTGCTCTTACCTCGGGATGGTACTGACATTGGGAGAAGAAAATTAAAAATTGCTTCCTAATTCAGCACTTAGGGAAGAACAAGCAACCAGAGTTTCATGGTCTCACCCTCCTCTTAGGAACTAATCTACTCTGAAATACGTTTTCATGTTCAATGGCTTATAGGAAAATTGAGGCTCATAATCTAAACCAGTCTCCCTATGGTGATGTGAATAGCTCATAACAAAACAATTTTGACTCAGCCAATGTTCAGCAGATAGTCATAAAGAATAGGGCCCAGGTGATGGGCACTGTAGAAACCTGAAACGAAATAGATTTAGGAATTAAAGCATTCAGAGCTTATCAGCTGCTCCCCATGTAACAATTTGTGGCCCTGCCAAACAGTGTTGTCCACGCTTGTCATCCTTTTGCAGTCACTGTGCACCAATTATCTCTGCACATTTATCCTCATTATCTCTGATTATAATAATGAGAATCTAAATTTTTGTGGGGCCTTAAATTACTTTCTGATACTGAGAAGGAGGGAACATTAACTCTTTCTATTCTTTAGGGTGTCATTAAGGATACGGCATGCTAAATTACACCTATTTGGAAAAAATAATCTACCTCTTTTAGTGCTTGGCACAAAACCATGAGTTCAGTTCAGGTGACAACATAATAACCATATCACGTAAAATGGTGATATGAATGGTCATCCTAATCTGTGTATTGAGTTGCAATGAAAAAAATAGTCCTGGTATTTATGGACCTCTTCTTGGGTGCAGCTAAGAAGATTTTAATTTCTCCTGAAGAGTTTTTGCAGCACAGTCATAGTAAAGCTGAAACTCTGAATTTTTTTGTACATAATTCCATGGCTCTTACTAAACAGTAAAGTCTTGCACCTCATAAGTCAGAGTCTCTTGAATCTGACAGCTCCAGCAAACACATTTTAAAGAACTCCAAGACCTCCACGAAGCCTGCCAAGAGAAGTAGGTCTCTAAGATTTACAGACTATTTGGAGACTATAGAAAGATGTCATATTATGGATCTAGGAACCAACTTCTCCTCAGTAAAAATTATTAAACAAAGAGTTGAAACAACACACCTGTCCTTCCAACAGGAACACTTGCCTTTCCTAACCAGTCCAGCTTCTTTCTCAGTATTCCTGGGGATTCCAACATCTACATAAACCCAGCTTGTACCATGGAACCTTTGTTTCACAATGTTTTCCGTTATGTCCAATCCTCTAAACATAGCAGATGTCTTTTCAATTTGTCTAGATGTTTTTGCTCATTTGAATGATTTTGTTTTAGACCCTGACATTTTGGCATATACACCATCACTGTAGTGTTTGAATATCTATCATTAAACCAGAACTATTCCTGTCCTAAAAGGGGACATGTGTTCATTTGCTCTCAAATTTGATGTTTGTATACCAACTGATAAAATACAAAATAACAGGATGAGAATTTTTAGCTTTTCAATTCAGTTTCTGGCCATGTTGTTAATATAAAGGCTTATATTCCCATTGTATAAATTAAAGGAAATAAGGAAGTTTCTTCAACATAAGTAATGTTCTTCTCATTTAGGTTAGTAGATCTTTTTACATTATTATTGCAGTGTAAACTTGTATTTCTTCTGAGACCATTTCACATTTCGAATTGAGATACTCACCTATCATATGTACAGGAATAATTTCCGTAGCAACCTTCTTTCTCTTTAATTTTTTAGTATTGTCATTTTTAAATGTAAATTATCTGGTTGTTTGGTTGCATCAATCAGAGGCCCCAAAAATGGAATTCATTAAAAGTATGCATAACACTGTGGTCTGATGTCTTTAGAAATGAACGAATATTCAATAAAAGCCCAGTTTTTCGTTACCATGTAGCTTTGTGCTATGCTTTCTCACAGCTTTAACCTCTGTACCCTTGCCAAAAAAGAAAACAAAAAAAAGAGCCAGAGGTAACAAATACTTTAAAAGCTGAGCCTATCATCAAAGTAGCTAGTTTCCAATTCTTTTATCTTACCTTATTGTAGCAACTGAAATGGGGCTCTAGAGAGTTTTACATTCCTGAAACTGCTTCTTAATAGATTTTAAGAGAGTCCCCAGGTTATTTGAAGAATCTTTGACAAATACTGCTAAAGGAAAAACACTCCATGAAACACATCATGCACTGAATCTAGACACATCCATATGGACAATTACAATTCTATTTCAAAGTTTGTTCATGTAGAATCCTTCTCACAAGAGAGTTGCACCTCCAAAAATAGCTCTTTTCCCCCATCCCTGCTTCCACTCATGCCTACATCCATCAAACCATCAGGGAACAAGCTGAAGCTTTCTTTCTGGGTATCCTGAAGCTTTCTTTCTGGGTATCCTGGTGTTACACTTGTGACTGCTTTCAAAGGTCATCTGCAAGAGCTCTCTATGCAACATGGATGGGTTTCCCAAGGCTTCTAAAAAACAGAGTCAGTGACTCTGGAATTTGTAAACCTCTTTTGTCTATATCTCTCCTAGAGCTGTGCAAGGTTTCCTCCCCAAACTCCATGCTTTAGAGAGCCCCACAGATCACAAACGCACACATAAATCAGAATTTTTAAAAACACATGGTGCCTCTGTCACTTAGAATCTGGTGCTTAACTATGGTATCATTCAAATCATCACCTTAAACATTCATGCCTGTAACTAACACAGTTCAGGCCCCAGGGAAATGCTTTTTCTCATCTCTTTCCCAGTAGACTAGAAACAAAAAGCTACTATATCCAAACACCACAGAGATTTCGGACTGTATCCCTATTGACACTGAAGATGGACACAACTATGGAGTCAGTGAAGGATTTAGGTTAAAAAAATTTTTTTAAGACAAATTAATTAATTTGTTAAATCCTTCCACTCAGCATGGATGCAATGATTCTTACAGAATAAAGCATCGTTTCCCAGTGCCAAACATCTTTTTTCTTGATCTTCTTTGTGTTCCAATCCATGATTGGAGATATTCATGGATTAGTGCAATATTCACAACAATTGCACTTGGCTGAGGAATATTTTTGCAATATTAAAAAATTCATTCTTCCCTTAAAAGTGTACATCTAGGCATAACACCAAGAAGCATGATATCATTTCTTTATATTGGCAACTAATTTGAAGATGAATGATATAATTGCCAATACTTATATAAAAGTATTTAGTGAAATTGAATAATATTTTAAAATATATTTAAATTTCAGCTTCATTTAAATTATATTTATTTAAAATGTGATTTCACTAATTACTGTTTATAGTTTTGCCTTTAAATTTAATTGATAATTGTGAAATTGTTTTATAAAGCTACATAGAAACAATAGCTTGATTCAAAATTTTCAATGTGTCATTTATGAAGGTGAAATGTCAAGGTAGGAAGATAGAACATATTTTATTCAACAGTTTGTCAATTGACTTACAAAAGCCCAGGCCACACAAATGTTAGGGACAAACCTGTTCTTTGCCTTTAATCAAGAGTTCCCAATTTTGTGTTCAGCTCTACCTTACCTGGATGACCTGTCGCTAGGCTCCGCTCTCTACAGTACTATTCTGGAGTTTTCTTCAGAATTCTTGGAAGGGCATAGAGATGGACTAAAATGATGAAGCTTCTCCAGCCTTCACCCAGGATTTTATCTTCCATGTTCTTCTCTTTCTTCCAGCATTCATAAATACATAAAGACATGAGCTCAAGGCTTAGGGAAATGAAAGCTATGAAATTCTCACCAGAATGTTGGGGAAACCACTCCCAAATCTATCCTAGGTTATGTGGCCAAATGAAAAGAGTTTCCCTATTGCCCTTCATGTTATGACTTTATGATTCATTCTAAAGCTATAAAAGATTTATTTTCATCAAGTACATAATGCATATTCTGTGAACAAAGTAAATTTTTCTGAGGAGTGAGTCATTCTCTCAAAAAAAGAAAAAAAGGAAAAATTACTCATGTGGGTTACAATTATCCGGTGAAAGTTTCTGGAACATTACTTTTTAACACTCATATTTTTAGATCTTTACTTTATGGTGTAAATTTAAGAAGTTAAACAGCCCTTTGAACTTTATTTAGAATAAACTACTCTTGTATCACTATTTTAGGGATGCCAGGATCCAGCTAATGGGGAGGAGGCTATTTCACCAATCTGTGCCCTGAAGTCTGCTGGGATCCATCTCTCAAGGTGTGCAATACACATGTGAGCTGGTATTAACAATAATTTGTTGTGATTAGGGAAAAAATTAGGTAGTCCCTTGACTGTCGGGTTGTTATCCTAATGAAAAGCTGTCAAGATAATTTTATTTTACTCTTAAAGGTCTCCATCAATTAACTTCACCTGATTGCCAGAACATTAACCTTGGTTTGCCTTTCAGATCTGCTGTTCCCAGAATGTGTAAATAAAGATAGGATATCAAATATCTCACTGTTTAAAGTTGATTTGTTGGACTTTTTTCTAAGCTATATAAATAAAAATCTAATGTCCTAACCATTTAAGTATTTTCCTGGGATTAAGAATGTATACCTGAAAGTGTCAAATGAATTCTACATCTTATGGTAGGTGCGGGTCCTACTCAGGTTTTTCAATGTCCATAGAACTACTCTATGATGATATGAAGTTGTAAAATAATTGACCAACAAGTGACATCCATTGTTATATTAGTACTGGAAGTGACACCTACAAGATCTCCTTGACAATGTTGGTGATAGCAGGCTCCCCAGGAAGGTCATACTCGTGGTTCACATACGTGAAACAGGTTCAGATAACAGGAGAGAGCAGACTATATCAGCTTTTTAATGGACCCAAGAGAACAGAGTTTACATAGATATTGAGAACAAACTAGTGGTTACTGTTGGGGGGTGCAATATAGGGTGAGGGAGAGGGAGGTACAAACTACTGGGAGTAAGATAGGCTCAGGACATATATAGCCAATTTTTTTTTCATCCTTTTTGGAGTATAATTGTTTTACAATGTTGTATTAGTTTCTGCTGTACAAAAAAAGTGAATCAGTTATATGTATACACATATCCCCATATCCCCTCCCTCTTGAGCCTCCCTCCCACCCTCCCTATCCCACCCCTCTAGGTGGTCACAAAGCACTCAGCTGATCTCCTGCTATGCAGCAGCTTCCCAATAGCTATCTATTTTACATTTAGTAGTGTATACATGTCAATGTTACTCTCTTGTTTTGTCCCAGCTTCCCCTTCCCGCCCCTGTGTCCTCAAGTCCTTTCTCTAAGTCTGTGTCTTTATTCCTGCCCTGCCACTAGGATCATCAGTACCATTTTTTTAGATTGCATATATATGCATTAGCATACTGTATTTGTTTTTCTCTTTCTGACTTACTTCACTCTGTCTCTTCACTTCAGTCTCTAGGTCCATCCACCTCACTACAAATAACTCAATTTCATTTCTTTTTATGGCTCAGTAATATTCCATTGTGTATATGTGCCACATCTTCTTTATCCACTCATCTGTTGATGGACACTTAGGTTGCTTCCATGTCCTGGCTATTGTAAATAGAGCTGCAATGAATATTGTGGTATATGTATCTGAATTATGGTTTTCTCAGGGTATATGCCCAGTAGTGGGATTGCTGGGTCATATGGTAGTTCTTTTTTTAATTTTTTAAGGAAACTGATACTGTTCTCCATAGTTTTAGCCAATATTTTATAATAACTCTAAATAGAAAGTAACCTTTAAAATTGTATAAAACAATTTTTTAAATTATATTTTTAAAAGAGAACAGAGTTTAAGCTGGTGGTAAAATCTTTGGAACCCCCAACTCCACCCTAGTTTTGTTCCTAAATCTCCTTCTATTAAATCCCTGTACCTTCATAAGAACCAGAAGAAATTGGGGTGTTGATACAGAGAGTAATGATTCACAGGTTTCTTCCCACAAAGCTAAGTTCTTAATTACTTCAATTGCATTTGGGAAAAAGATAGGGACACTGCGTTATAAATAATGTTGAACTTCTCTACAGTTCAGAAAACTTTTACATTGAATAGTCTTCATGCACTTCCTCCTGAAATTGACTGCAAGCTCCTCAAGACAGGAATAATATCCAATGTATAATTGCCTCCCCTAAATACCCAGCACTGTAGCAAATGTAAAATAATTGTTTGTTGATTGAGAGAATAAAGGAACAGACTTCTATTTATGATAAAATATTTGGCCAGGTATCCAACTGAAACAAACAAAAAAGACTGAGGAAAGTAATGTTTAAGCCTTCTTAGTTGCACTGAAGACCTTGAAAGATTATAGGAATTTTTCAGGCCAAATTCTACCTCTAAGAGAAAAAACACAGAACTTTCTTCTTATAGGAGAAAACTACTTTTTCATGAGAGTGTTTACTAACCTGGCAAACTCAAGCTTCAGTTTTCATGGCCTATTGGTTACAGGAACAGAAAACCACGTTCAGAACTGCCAAGTGGGTAGTTTAGTAGGAGACCTTCATCTCATAAAGATAGATCTCAGTTTAAATCTGAAACAGATGTAAACCATCTCCTCTTACAACATGAGGTCACTACAAGAAAAGTTGCTTTGGTGCTGAAGAAAAAATAGAAAATTGTCCCTGAGAAGTTAAAAAAAAAAAGCTTGTCATTATGCAACTTTACAAACTAAATTTAAATTCACTAAGAAACTATAACAAATGTACCCCACTAGTAAGAGATGTTGATGGTGGGGAAGGCTATGTGTAGGGGGAGATTGAAGTGTGTTGGGAACTCTGTACTTCACACTCTATTTTGCTGTGAACCTAAAAATTCTCTAAAAGATAAAGCCTATCATTTTTAAAAAATTAGGGTGAGTCCTCATAAACCTGAAACTGATGTTTCACTTTTAAAAGGGTTGGTGAGACATTGGTTCAAGATGGCAGAGTAGAAGGACATGTGCTCATTCCCTCTTGTGAGGGCAGTGGAATCACAACTAACTGCTGAACAACCAACGACGGGAAGATATTGGAACTCACCAAAAAAGATACCCCACATCCAAAGATAAAGGAGAAGCCACAACAATATGGTAGCGGGGGTGCATTCACAATAAACTTAAATCCCATAACTGCTGGGTGGGTGACTCACAAACTGGAGAACAATTACACCACAGAAGTCCACTTACTGGAGTGAAGGTTCTGAGCCCCATGTCAGGCTTCCCAACCTGGGGGGCCGGCAATAGGAGGAATTTCCAGAGAATCAGACTTTGAAGGTGAGCAGGATTTGATTGAAGGATTTCAACAGGACTGGGGGAAACACAGACTCCACTCCTGGAGGGCACACACAAAGTAGTGTGCACATCAGGACCCAGGGGGAAGGAGCAGGGACTCCATAGGAGACTGAACCACACCTACCTGCTACTACTGGAGGGTCCCCTGCAGAGGTGGGGGCAGGTGTGGCTCAACACAGGAACAAGGACACTGGCAGCAAAAGTTCTGGGAAGTATTCCTTGGCATGAGCCCTCCCAGAGTCCACCATTAGCCCCACCAAAGAGCCTATAGGCTACAGTGCTGGGTGGCCTCAGACCAAACAACCAACAGGGAGGGAACTCAGCCCCACCCATCAGCAGACAAGCAGATTAAAGTTTTATTGAGTTCTGCCCACCAGAGCAAAACCCAGCTCTACCCAGAACCAGTCCCTCCCATCAGGAAGTTTGAACAAGCCTCTTAGATAACCTCATCCACCAGAGGGCAGACAGCAGAAGAAAGAAGAATGACAATCATGCAGCCTGAGGAAAGAAAACCACATTCACAGAAAGACAGACAAAATGAAAAGGCAGGGGCTTCCCTCATGGTGCAGTGGTTGAGAGTCCGCCTGCCAATGCAGGGGACACGGGTTCGTGCCCCGGTC
>RJWK010031564.1:0-24148 GCA_004363435.1 Platanista minor | reverse complement strand
AAAAAAAAAAAAAAAAAAAAAAAAAAAGTAGGGTAGCTTTGTAGGATTCATCATATACTTACAAAACTGTAAATGTATTTATCCCATTTCTATGAGGGAAAAATGCGTGTATTTCTGAGTGTGTGTGTTTACATTTTTAATTATGATTAAAGAAACAAAATTTACCATCTGAACCATTTCCAGGTATACAGTTCAGTAGAATTAAGTACATTCACATTGATGGGCAACCATCACCACCATCCAACTCCTGTGCTTTTTTCATCTTGCAAAACTGTAACTCTGTCCCATTAAATGCTAACTCCCCACTTCCCCCTCTCCTCAGCCCCTGGCACCCATCATCTATTTTCTGTCTCTATGAATCTGACTAGTTTAGGGACCTCATATAAGTGGAATCATATAGTATATCTTTTTGTGACTGGTTTATGTCACTTAGCATAATGTCCTCAAGGTTAATCCAGGTTGTAGCAGGTATTAGAATTTCCTCCTTTTTTTAATTATTATATTTATTTTGGCTCCGACGGGTCTTAGTTGTGCTGCACACAGGGTCTTCGTTGCGGCATGTGGACTCTTAGTTGTGGCATGTGAACTCTTAGTTGTGGCATGCATGTAGGATCTAGTTCCCTGGCCAGGGCTCGAACCCGGGCCCCCTGCATTGGGAGCACGGAGTCTTACCCACTGGACCACCAGGGAAGTCCCAGAATTTCCTTCTTTTTTGAGGCTGAATAATATTCTGTTGTCGGGATTGACCACATTTTGTTTATCTGTCCACCCATTGACGGACACTTGGGTTATTTCCATCTTTCGGGTATCATGAATAATGCTGCTGTGAAGATGGGTGTGCAGATGTCCCTTGGGGACCCTGCATGGGAATGGTCTGAAGAGGCAGGTGACACACTGAACTCTGGAGAATGAGACTGGGGTGGAGGGTGAAGGTGGCCCTCTGACCTGTTATTTCATATACTTCGTGGTACAATAAGCGTTAGATTCTGTTTTCAGCTGGTAAATTATGAAATCACTAATTGTCATGCGTTTGGTCTGTGCTGTCTTAAGAGGTCAGCAACCCCTCTACCAGAAATACCGGCCCACGTCGTGCAGGAGTGCAGACTACAGCTTCAGGAGGACCCTTCCAAAGACGTCTTCAAGGAGTGCACTCGGTGAGTGGATTGAGCTGGCCCTGCACACATCCTGTGGCTCTGCCCAAGATGGGGCTCACAGCAGCTTCTCTGTGTGAGGGTCCTCTCCAGGCGACAGTGGTCCCCTTCACCTGAAAGGCAAATGAAGAGTGACAACTACACGACATAATGACACACTGGAGCGCCCAGTCACGAGCGTGGCTTTGCTGCCCTGGCCCCTCGGCACAGCCTTCCACAGTGCTTGTTCTGGGATGAAAAGAGTCCCGTAAAATGTTGTTTTTAGACCTTGGCACTCGCTGAAAATATCTTTTCTGCAGACCTTTGCAATAAGGGCAGGAAAATTCTAAGCCAGAACACTTTGGCTGAATTCAGCTTCCTTGTGTACTAGGAAGAAAGAATGGTTTCTGAGGTGACCTGGCCCAAAACATAGAGTCATTTGTATATTTACACAGACATTCGGCTGTCATTCATCCACTCACTCAACAGATGTCTGTTGAGAGCCTGCTCTGTCAGGACCAGGGTCGGGTTCCTGGGGCCGCTGTGACGAAGTGCCACACACTGGGTGGCTGAGGAAATGGGTGCACCATCTCCCAGTTCTGGAGGCGAGGGGTCTGACGTCAGGGTGTCAGCAGGGCCGTGTGTCTGAGAGCTCTGGAGAAGATCCTTGTTTCCTATTCCAGCTTCTGACGCTGAAATTCTATCCTGACATGGACAAACATGGGCCGTTACACATGACCGTGGGAGACTGGTCAGAAATTCTGCCTTCTCTGTGCGTAAATTTCAAGACATCCACTTAACAGTCACTAATCTTTAAACGAGTGTTGATACCCAGGCATCTCTCTGATTTAGTTCATTTCGACTGATGACTCTCACTCCCTCGGTATTTATTAATGGCCGTTTGCCATCGGCTATTGCAAAGCGTCGGCTAATTGGAGACTTCAGCACAATACCACGTATAATCTAGGAGTTTCAGTGTTTTCTATTATTCCGTCTCATCTCGGTATTGTTACAACCATTGTTTCCCCACAGACCTCCTTTTTTCATTCTGGATCCCAGAATCCTGATGCTGCATAATGAGCACAAATGGTTCCTTTATGCTCTCTGCTTTCCGCATGAAGCTGTGGTGAGAATCAGCACGACGCAGTGGCTAGTGGGGGTCATCGAGATGAACATATTAAAAACCAGTGCTGAACTGATGCCCAGTTTTAAATGTCATAATTTTTAAAACTTGTGCGCAGTAGGTTTATCTGCCAGACTAGGGCAGTGGAGCAGAGTCTGTTGTTTTTGAGGTAAGCGGTATTGGGAAGTGAAATTGAGATGCACTGGTAAGTTGACTATAGTCATTAACCTTATTAATTTATATACACTGTGAAATATACAAATGTATTAGAATCGATTGGTATTTGTGTTGTGTTCCTTCATGGAGACACTTACGCACCTTTATAACGATGATTTAGCTGAGCTGATAGTGTCGGAATTCTTAAGCTGTTTCAGAAAGGCTTGGAGTTGAGCTGCCCACATGATCTTGAGGGAAAGGAGCCCCAGAGGCAAGGCCAGGCCATGTCCTCACCCCGCTGGGAAGTGAGGGCTTGGCCTCCAGGACAAGTTCAGTTCTAGGATTGGTGTGGCAGCATCTCAGGACCCTGTTACACTCTTACAAATTATTGAGGACCCAAAGAGCTTTTATTTAGGTGGGTTATGTTCTTAAGAAATAAGATGACACAGACATTCCACTATCCTTCAGAGCAAAGACGCTGTCACCTGTCTTGTGGCCTCTGGAAAACCCTTCTGTGAGAATGGGGTTTTAAAAAGGTAATTCATGGGCTTCCCTGGTGGCGCAGTGGTTGAGAGTCCGCCTGCCGATGCAGGGGACGCGGGTTCGTGCCCCGGTCCGGGAAGATCCCACATGCCGTGGAGCGGCTGAGCCCGTGAGCCGTGGCCGCGGAGCCTGAGCGTCCGGAGCCTGTGCTCCGCAACGGGAGAGGCCACAGCAGTGAGAGGCCCGCGTATCGCAAAAAAAAAAAAAAAAAAAAAAAAAAAAAAGGTAATTCACATCTTAGTACTATTATAAACATAGTTTCATTCCTGAACACCCCCTGAAAGGGTCTCGGAACCCATAGGGATCCTCGGAACACATTTTGAGAAGCACTGTGCTATAACATTGGTCAATCCAAGAACATCTGAATAACCTCTTTTTTGCAAAATCAAGTGAAGCAAATCAAATGACTTGCTCAGAATTCTAAAAGCAGTGTGGATGCTGGCATTATCCCCAAAGCCTCCTCAGTAACAGTTCAGGAGCAGCTTTCCGGGCGGCTGTGATTGCTCCCACTTGGACTCTGCCATACCCGGGACATGTCTCCTTTCTCTCTCCATCGGGGTGACTCTGCTTCAGCTCAGACTGTCTCCCTCCGCCTCCTGGCCCAGGGTCAGCTGGCCGCTGACTTAGCCATCTTCTTGACCGGCCGTCAGAGCCTTCAGGACGGCCCGAGGTGATGTTTCCTCCGGCGTCAGCACAGTGCTCACCGTCGCTCAGCGGATACTCATTGAGTAAAGAGCCATTTTAAATGACAGGCTGCATTCTGTCCCTCGTCTACTCCCCAAGTAAAACTTGTATTACTACTATAATAAATCATAAATAAACATCAGAAGCATGGCCAATTGCATAAAATTTCTTCAGGAAATGTGTAGCATAAAATAATATATTGAGTGCTTTATTTATTTATTTATTTAAATCAATAGTTTTATTTATTTATTTATGTTTGGCTGTGCTGGGTCTTTGTTGCTGCGCGCAGGCTTTCTCTAGTTGTGACGAGCAGGGGTGCGCGGGCTTCTCACTGCGGAAACTTCTCTTGTTGCGGAGCACAGGCTCTAAGTGCACAGGCTTCAGTAGCTGAGGCACGTGAGCTCAGTAGTTGTGGCACGCGGGCTCAGTAATTGTGCCTCGTGGGCTCTAGAGCGCAGGCTCAGTAGTTGTGGCGCACGGGCTTAGTTGCTCCGCGGCATGTGGGCTTGAACCCGTGTCCCCTGCATTGGCAGGTGGATTCTTTTTTTTTTTTTTTTTTTTAATATCTTTATTGGAGTATAATTGCTTTACAGTGGTGTTAGTTTCTGCTTTATAACAAAGTGAATCAATTATACATATACATATGTTCCCATATCGCCTCCCTCTTGCATCTCCCTCCTTCACCACTGTGCCACCAGGGAAGTCCCTGAATATATTTTAAACTCTTGTCTTTCTACTGGTAGATTATTTTTATCAAGTAATTATCTCACTAATATTCATATACATAAAAAGAACCTCGGACTTTGGGAAGGTAAATTGATTTTATTTGTTTTGAATTCTTGCCTTCATATTTTTACTGGTAGCATTAGAAACTAGTGTGGAATTCTGTAACTGCAAAATTCAATGTATTGAATTGTGTGTAATGATTCCCTTTCCCATATCCAGCGCTCATTTATGCACTAAAACACAGTTGTTTTCATTTTGTAATGCAACAAATGTACATAATTGCATAAAAACTTTTTCTAGAATTGTCCATGACTATTTAAGTGGAGAATCATTTGGAGAATACCAAGAAAGCTCATATTTTTCTCGATTTTTACAGTGGAAATGGCTGGAAAGGTATGTTCTAATTCAAAATTCAGTAAAAACAAGTAGTAACTTCCATTACTGCACACTGATTGAAGTATACTTTTCCATCTGTCAAAATACTATTGGAAATCTTGGGTTGTATGTGGCATTTTTGTACAGAAATTATGAATATTCATTACACAATTTCTTTGGATCCAGTGGACTCTGTTTTCTCTTTTTAAAATGGCAGTTAGCCCTGTTGGTGCAGTAGTCAGAAAGTAAACCATATCCTAGATTCACAGAAACGTAATCCGATGTGGTGGTTGAGTCTTTG
This sequence comes from Platanista minor, assembly GCA_004363435.1. NCBI lineage: Eukaryota > Metazoa > Chordata > Mammalia > Artiodactyla > Platanistidae > Platanista > Platanista minor. The sequence continues at coordinate 19,110 of RJWK010031564.1, read as the reverse complement.
CGGGCTCAGCCTCTGCTCAGCCTCCTACTGGCCGTGTGTCTTCAGGCAGTGACATAGCCTGTATGAGGAGAGAGGTAATTATAGGTCCTTGTTCTGTAAGAGAAGAGAAGTAATTATAGAATCCACAGCCCTGGACTGCTAGGGTCACCGGAGGAATGTGTGTGTAAAACGCTTAGCGCAGTGCTTGGTGCACAAAATAAGTGCTCAGAAAGTGGTAGCTGCCACTACTGTTGCTGTTGTAGTTATTGTTACAATTGTTATTGATTTATTAAATTTCCACTTCTTGTTCATACCGGTTTCTTTTGAGGCTTTGGTGTAAACATTGCCTTTGAGGTTCTTTTTTCAAAAGGTAGCTCACTGTCGAGGTCACTTCCCTCAGCAACTTTCTGACAGGCCCCAAGAACCATGCTGAAGAACACAGAAGTATTTCATAGTGTGGGCTGGCTGCAGGCTTGTGTTTCGTTAGTAAGGATAACTGGACTGTTCTGCAGCTATCTTCAGTGTTTTCAACCAATTTTAAATGTTGACGTGCTTGTCTCTTAAAAGCCACCCCACTGAGGGAGCCACAGTCCCTGAGCATAAGCACCCTTGCCCTGGGCACCCTCTTGGAGCAGTGGGGTTCCCTAACTCAGGGTAGGACAAGAGCTAGGTAGGCTTTTCTCTTTCAAAATAGCAGTGTGATGTGAGGCCTTAAGCTTCTTTTTTTTTTTTTTTCTAATTAATTAAGCAACCAGTAACAAAGAACATATTTAGACATTACAGAGTTCTAGGAAAAGGCGGATTTGGAGAGGTAAGTAGTATGTGACCAGCTATGAGCAATACTTCTAGAAAAGTAGACAGCAAGGTAACTGAAAAGCATTATCTTCAGGTAATGTATCGACTTTACCAATACATTCATTTCCCCACTGTGTGTTTTTGGAATAATTTTAGCAACCGTGAGAATTAATGTTGAACTTTGAGCAGAAGGTACAAGCTTTTAAAAAGTTCAGAAATCTGGGGAAAAACAATGATTCACTATCTTTGTGATTTTACATTTCACTTCATATTTCTTAAGTTGTTTTCTCAGGTTCAGTGTTCAAGCTCAGTAAGGTTGTCCTGACTGAAAAGATTATTCTGTTTCCATATGGTGGAATTTCTGTTACTCCATTTCCATAATTTAGGACTAGCCTAAAAGTTCACGTAGTACAAAGTATATTATTAAATATGCTCATTTAACTCAACTCCGGACATGCATGTACCTTACACCTACATTGAAAGGTGTTAGAAAACGTATACATTTGGGAAAATCCTAAAGAAACTACCCACAAATTCATGAGAGATGGTCTTTAAATATGATGGCACTCCTAGATAGAGACCACTGTGGTAGGCGGACAGAGAGTCCCGTGCAGTTCTGCTTAGGGGACTTAGGGAGAGGTCAGTTGCCTCACTAAGTATCTGGAGTGGTCACTTTCAGCTCAAGCCTTTCTAAGTCCCCAGACCCAAGCGAGCCGTGGAGGAGCTGAGAGTGGGTGTCCGGTCAGAGCAGGTTGTACTGTCTGCATGTGATTTGCCTCAGGTGTGCTCCCAAGTTCCAACCGAAGGCCAGAGCGAAAGCCACCAGAGTTCCCTTAACATGAAGTAGAGCACCGGCCCCAGAGGTGTCACACCACCAGGGAGATCTGTCATCCACTCGCAGTTGACGTGGGAAGAAATTAGTCCACGTGGCCACTGCCCCGGGAGAGTCAGCAGCGTTGTCCTCTGATACCGTTCTGGAGAGCTTTTAGGACATTGCGCATCACCCGGCCAAATGCTTGCTGTAACCCTTCCTAGCAGACACTTCTGTGGGGACCCTCCTCCGTCGCTCCTGGAGCGCTTGGGTTCACGCCATCCTGCCCCTCTCCATCTGCGGGGACAAAGCTCAGACTCTGTAAACAGCAGAGGAAGGTTTCAAGCACATGGGTCTTGTGTTTACAAAAGAATGAAGTTCTGGCTCTGGCCACACAGAAGTTTTAACAGTGAACTCAGTGGGATCACCTTAGCAAGTTTTAACGGTTGTGAAAAGACTTGGTGTATTTATGATCTTATAAATTACTCTTTCACACAGTCATGTGTGTTTCCAAACAAATGGTTGTATGGACAAATAAACCATTGTGGTTTTTCACAGACTTGTTCTGGATGTGCTGTAGCTGCGTCAGGCCCGGAGGGGAGCGAATAGTCCATTTCTCTTCGGAATGCCTGTTAGAACCCTGTGACTGAGGCAGACAACCTCAGGGTCCTTTCAATCCAAATGCCAGCAGTGTATTTACTGTTTCCAAATACTGCCACCTCTTCCAGTGCGTTTGAAAGGCCAACATTTTGGTCTTATTTTGTCAACAGCAGTGCTTTCACTTAAGATCTAAGTCTTCCAAAGCAGGTCTGTAGGGTCCTGAGGCAGGCGCAGTGGAAGGGCAGCCGGGTGGGCATCCCTGTGCGTGGCTTTGGAGAGAGCACGTCCTCAGGACCCACGCAGCTGTGGGGGCTGTGCCGCCGCTTCCAGCGGTGTAATCGGGGTTCCCCACCTTGATCTTGTCCTTCAGCGGGGACAGTGACCCCTGCTTCACCAGTTGTTGTGAGTTGCCGCTGAGGATTTGCGTCCCGCTGGTCGTGCAGTGCCCGACGCCTTTGCCTCAGGCCAAGTGGATTTGGCAACTCCACTTTAAAGGGACTTAAGTTAACGATAAAGAGGTGTGCAGAGACTTAATGGTAGGAAAATGATGAAATAAACTTTGGAATAGTCACATATTTGGAGAACGTTTAATGATGAGAAAACAGTCGCACTGTAAGGTGAAAGAAGGTTATAAAATATTATCTATTCTGTAACATAAGCCCAAGTTTCCCTAAAAGCCAGAGGTTGTGTGGGAGCAAGGTATATATTCTTGCACATACGTGTACAAAAAGGGGCACTTAGAAGCTTATACAGCAAAATATTAATGATAGTTATCTTGGAATTTGGGGTGTTTTATCATTGTCCTTATTAGTACTTTCAATATTTTCCACAAGGAGCTTTATATTTTACCATCAAAATTATTATATTGATGGATAACATTATATCATGTCTTATATTCGCTTTTAAAGTAATCCTCTGTGTGCATGTGTGTGACATGTGTGTCTGTGGTGTGTGTGTGTGTCTGTGGGGTGTGTGTGTGTCTGGGGTGTGGAGTGGGTGGGGCTCGGAGGAAACACGATAGCCAGGCATTGATAGCCTGGAAACTGGAAGACTGGTACCTGGGGGCCTACTGTCCTATTCTCTCCACTTGTCTATGTTTGAAAATTTTCACAATGTGAGGTAACATATAAATATGACGTTAAGAACTAATTAAGTAGGATAAAGACATGAAAGTTTATGGATTCTATGAAGTACATTTTCTTATTCTTGAATTAAAAAAAGAATCAAGAATATTTAGTCTCAAAAACTTTTGTTCTTGTGCAAAAAGTAGAAAGAAATAGGGAGACATATTTAAATTAAGCAGATGCAGCAGGATCACATGTGAATGAGTTCCACTGTCACCATCCTCGAGTTCATAAAGCCCCTGGTGGCCTCAGCTACCTTCGTAGATGGGGACCCGAGGGTGTGAGAGAAGGAGCTGCCTCGGGACCCTGCTGTGACCGTGACCGCAGTGGTCTTGGCTCAGCAGATCCCACGCTGCTCTTTACCAGAAGGAATTGTCATGGAGAACACACATTTCTTTTTGTAGCCTAAGAACTGTCAGGTAGATGTAAGCCTTTTTCTTTTTCTCTTTTTAAACTAGGTTTGTGCCTGTCAAGTGTGAGCCACAGGAAAAATGTGTGCGTGTAAAAAGCTAGAAAAGAAAAGAATAAAGAGGAGGAAAGGGGAAGCTATGGCTCTCAATGAAAAAAGAATCCTAGAAAAAGTGCACAGTAGATTTGTAGTAAGTATCTCCTCTCCATGATGGCCTCGCTGTGGAGTGTGGGATAAGCGGCATTTCTCCAGCAGACCTGCTGCCGGGCTCGTGCCTTTTCTTAGCTGAGCGTGTGCGGGGTTTGCTGTCCTGGTTCTTCATGGGGAGAGAGGTGCCGGGAGCAGCCCTCTTCTTCCCTGTTCAGTCCTCACATTCAGACACACACGTAAAGCAGTGGCGATTTGTTATGAATCTGTTGCTGTCCCCCGCCGCCCGGGCTGGCAGTGACTCTTCGCTGGCGAGGCGCCCCCGTCCTCTGTGGCAGCGGCCGAACTCACCCTGCGCTTTGTCGCAGCCTCCAGCTGAGCGACAGGCTTGAAGACACCTCTCTGCCTGTCTGGCTCCTCAGGTGGGCCTCGTGTCTCCACCTCTGTCCCCTTTCTGACACCGGCAGGTTTGCTGCTCGCCCTCAACTAGCACATCCCAGTTTGTAGGAGGCCTCAGACCTCACCCTGACTGTTGCAGGTAAGGACTGAGCCCAGGGACGCCGGCTCCAGGCCGTGCATCAAGTAGTGTGGTTTTCGTCTCCAAACCTGCTCTCTCTACACCTAATTACATGTCGAAGGGGGAGTATAAAAGGATTCGTGGTGTCATTTATTTCTCAGTACTGAGGTCAGCTGCTTTGTTCTGGGGCATAAATGTTCCAAAACAGAGACCCTCACAGCCATCATCTAAACGTGATAGCAAGAGTATGTGTATGATATGTCAGTCCTATGTGCATTATGTGAAAATCTTTAATGAAATGGGCTCATCTTGGAGTTGCTTTAAACATATTTTTGTAACTACCTTGAAACGATCTAGCTTTAATTGAAAGGGACAAAAATAGTAGTTTGGGTTTATTCTACTTAGATAAAACATTCTGGTTTCTATATTCTTGGCCTCTCCCAAGGAACCTAGAAATATTTTCCTTTGTCCTTGATTCTATTTTTCCCTTCCTGCTTATGGTCCACCAGCAGGTCCTGACCGGTACCTCTGTCGAGTTCATCTCCTCCTCCTCCCCAGTTCCCCCCCACCCCACCACAACATGATTGTGTGCGTAGACAGTCCAAGATTTTCTAGAAAACTGATTGAGAATTTAGCCAAGTTATTAGATGTGGCACCAATTAGATAGGAAACAATTAAAAACTGAAAAAATTTAATTGAAACCATTTACACTCGCACCAAGAAACATCAAAATCTAGGGAAAAATCAAACGAAACGTGCAAGACTTCTACACTGGAAACTGTAAAATACCATTACAAAAAATTAAAGAAGACCTAAATGAATGCTGGGGTACCATGTTCATGGATTGGAAGACTCAGTGCCGTGAAGATGTTGCTTCTCCCCGAATTGACATATAGATTAAATGAATTAAATGCAATCCCAATCAAAATCCCAGAAGGGTGTGTGCGTGTGTGCACTCGTGTGTGTAAAATGGCCTACAGACCAATAGAAAAGTGGGCAAAAAACGTGAACAGGCACTTCACAAAAGAGGCTCCAAGTAGATAATAAGTATTAGACGTGAAAACTCCATATTTGCATATACAAAGGAATGAGAATTAAAACCACGATAAGAGACCACCGTACCTCCACCAGTGTTGACTGACAACACAAAACGTTGGAAGGGTGTGCAGCACAAGACCCCTCTTGCACTGCTGGGAGCTGTCTTTAAATGTTATGCTAAACGCAGACATTCCGCAAGTATGGACTGTTGGTGCTCTGTGAGTAGAGCATAGCTTTGAGGATCATGACCCCAGGTGTCTTTGTGAAGGTTTGACACTGACTCAGGTAGACATGGAAGGTTATCTGCTTTCAGTACGGAGCAGCTGTAAAATCTTCAGTCGTTGAAGGTTCAAGATGACGCACGGTGTACGTTTCCCTGAAGCAAGCAGTAGTTGGGTGTTCTAATTATAAATCTAACATGGATTATTTGATTATTGTTAGCAAATGGCGTAAATCCCCAATGAATGAGCAGGTTTTTGTGTTTTGTTTTTTATGATGCTGTTGTCTGTAGGTTAGCTTATGCGACACTTACGAAACCAAAGACTTCTTGTGCTTGGTGCTAACCATTATGAATGGAGGGGACTTGAAGTTTCACATTTACAACTTGGGCAACCCCGGCTTCGACGAGCAGAGAGCTATTTTCTATGCTGCACAGCTGTGCTGTGGCTTGGAGGATTTGCAGAGGGAAAGAATTGTGTACAGGTAAGAATGGCATGGACTTTGGGGGCCTTGAAGCCTGGTCCTCCTGAGCCTTAGGCCACCTCGAAGCTCTTGCTGGCCGCTCTTAGGGGCCTCGGCGGGAGGGCCGTGGGTGAGCCGCTTGGCGGTGGTCCCTTGGGGCTGTGCTCCCACGCTGCTGGAAATATGGCCAATCAGAGGTGGACCTTGGTTTTCTTTTTAGTTCTCTTTTATCTCTAGTAAGTATAGTAGTTTTTAAGTTGGTCACATATGGTCTTGCTACTCACATAAGCATGAGAAGAACCCATTTCCAAGATTCTTAGACATTTTGACAGTTCTGCTAAGGACTAGGGACCGGGTCCCAACAAAATAACAGATGTCTTAAAATAACAACGCGTGTTTTAATACTTTTTCGTCTTAGAATTCAGTAAAGAAAATTGAGTACAATAGTTGGAATTCGTTTCGTGTGATCAATAGCTCAAGTTTTAGGGCTTCCCTGGTGGCGCAGTGGTTGCGAGTCCGCCTGCCGATGCAGGGGACGCGGGTTTGTGCCCCGGTCCGGGAGGATCCCACGTGCTGCGGAGCGGCTGGGCCCGTGAGCCGTGGCCGCTGAGCCTGCACGTCCGGAGCCTGTGCTCCGCAACGGGAGAGGCCACAGCAGTGAGAGGCCCGCGTACCGCAAACAAACAAACAAACAAAAAAATCAAGTTTTAGGGAAAGCAGTCCCTCCACCACCCTTTAGATGCTGGAGTCCTGGGCTCTGATCCTCTTCTTGGCCACTCCCTGGGCAGCTCCCTGCATCCATCTCTGCGTGTCCACCTACCGGCTGTATGCACGTCGTTCCTTGATGGGCGTGTCTATCTTTGCCCTTTCTCCTAAATTCCCAAGGGGTCTGCCCATCCCTTGCCCCAGTCCTCCCCTATCTAGTCCAAATCCTACCCGGGTTTGGTCACCAACTCACTCCTGAATATTTCTCAAATTACTCTCTGTTTTCTAGGGTCAGTGGCTTAGACCACATCTTCCTCAGGTCAGCTTGCTCTCCTGGAACTTGTCCGGCGTCCTCCTGTCTTCACCCCTTTGCTCATGCGGCTCCCCATGTGGATGCCTTTCTTTCACCGAGGCCCCTCCTGCTTCACTGAGCAACTCTTTGCCCACCATGCAGAGTTAGCACACGGATGTCCTCTTTCCAGAAGCCGCCTCTGACCACATCCTCACAGCACTCCATGTTGCCCATCCTGGGGGCAGGGTCCCTCTGGCTGGCTAGCTTCTTAGGAGACCTTCATCTTATCCATCCCAGTTCTGATGAACTTCTGACTTTTCCTTGTCTTTCGTAGCCCAAAGCCAAGTTAAGTATCTCTTGAGGATCAGCTACCAGGCTGGGCCGAGGGACTGACATGGCCCCGCCCACCATGAGTTGTGGAGCAAGGGGTGGCCTGCTGCCCTGGGAATGGTTGCCCTAGAGGCAGAGGGGGGCGTCTGAAAGGAGACGGCCTGGCCATCGTCCTTACAGGGAGTGGCTCTGAAGCGTGGCCCAAGCCTAGAGGAGCTTTGATTCCGGTTTTACCGCTAGAGGAAATTCGTTTGTCACAGTTAAGTACAGTTGAGCCGCCTTTGCTTGCTTCTGTTGTTAAGATGCATTACTGGACTGGTTGGAAGATTTTCATTTCCCCCATCCTTTTACCGTGGGCTCCCACTTACTCTCCAGCTGAGCAGGTCTGTCTCATCCCTACTGTGTCCACAACACCTGCTATCAGGAGGTGCCACCAAGTGTCTGTTGAGTGAATGACCGATGGCTTTCAGGCTCTAATGGTACGTCCCCGCCCCCTTTAAACAAGGACCTGTTAAAAGCACGGCTTGCATGCTTCAAAGGAGAGGGGTTCTTATGTACTCTTAACCTATTTTCAGAGATTGCCACTTGACAGATTTTATCAGACCAGGTCCTAGAAAGATGGTCTTGCTTTTTGCACAGAGACAGTACAAATAAAAATGCTCTACTATTTCAGCAGTTTAAAGGTCCGAAAAGAGGGGGCACTCAGGCTGGGCTTTAAGCATCCTTAGGGAAGAGCTTGTTACCAGTCACAATTGAGAGCCTCGGCCCACCTTGCCCTCCTGCCCACGGAGCTGCCTTGAGAGTCCTGGTAGCGTGGGGAGGGCGCGGCCTTCAAGTGCAGCCTCCAGCCTCCAGCCTCCATGGAGGCATCGAGGCAGATGCTGCAGTGCAGTTAAGGAGTCTCCCAAAGAGGGGCCTGCGTTTCATGAGCAATTAAACGTAATGGATTAATGCTTCAACTTAGGCCAAGGCCTGATCAGGGAAGGCTTCCTGGAGGAGCTGGAACTTGGAAGGATGCAGCTTGGAAGGATGGCTAAGAAGATCTGGGCAGGGGGAAGAGGGTGGTTCTTCCAGGGGAGATGTGAGCTGAGACGGGAGTTGCGTTTGCATCTTGGAGAAAGTGAGCAGAGCATTTGTAAAGAGAGTGGGAAGGAAGGAGCAAGCGTGTGTTGCTTTCCTGTTGCCTACCAGGCCCTAGGCTGTGCCTTTTTGCATTTATTTATTTGGAGAAAAGCTTAAGAAGTTAGTAAAAAGCCATAGCATCGTTGAGGGCCTTTTATTCCAGACGTAATTTTCCTGGAGTGTTTCATTTCTTTTCTCTATACTTCTCTGCTGTTCATTCAGATAAAGTGCCTGAAACAACCAGCCACGAAAGGAGCCCCAGGCTCAGTACAGCCCAGGCCGGGCTGCTGGGCAGCCTTTCTGGGGATGGTGTGCTTTGCTTTCTGTTGTTTTGGTGCTTGTTTGTTTGTTTGGCTGTGCCCCGTGGCTTGTGGGATCTTAGTTCCTCGACCGGGGACTGAACCCGAGCCCTTGGCAGTGAAAGCATGGAGTCCTAATCACTGGACTGCCAGGGAAGTACCTCTGTCATTTTGATAGTGTGATTTCTTTTAAATTATAAGTATTATTTTTCATAACAAAGTACAATATGTATACAGGTAGATATGGCAAAAAGACTATGAAAATTTTAAAGAGTTGGCTTCTGAAAATGTTTTCAGTTTTGCCACTATGGAAAACAGTATGGATTTTCCTTAAAAAATTAAAAATAGAACTCCCATATGATCCAGAGATCCCACTCCTGGGTACATAGCTAAAAAAAGTCAGACTCATAGAAATAGAGTAGAAAAGTGGTTGCCAGGGGCTAGAGGGTGGGAGAACTCAGGACTCCATCAGTTCTGTTCCGTTGGTCTGTGTCTGTGCTCCCGCCTGTTCTACACTGTGTTGATTACTGCACCTTGGTAGTCAGTTGTGAAACTGGGAGGTATGAAGTCTCTGAGTTTGTTCTTCTTTTTAAAGATATTTTGGCTCTTCTGGGTCCTTTGCATTTCCATATAAATGTTAGGATCAGCTTGTCAGTTTCTGTAAAAAAAAAAAGAAATATATATATATATTATATATATATTATATATATATATTATATATATATATATATACACATGTATGTATATTTTGCCTGCTAAGGATTGCATTGAATCAATCTATAGATCAATTTGGGGATAATGGATATCTTAACCATATTGAATCTTCTGATCTATGAACACAGAATGTCTTTCCATTTATTTAGATGTTCTTCAATTTCTCTCAGCAATGTTTTGTAGTTTTCAGTGTATAAGTCTTGTCCTTTTTTTGGTTAAATTTATTCTTAAGTGTTTGATTCTTTTTGTTAGTATTTCAAATGCAATTGTTTTCTTAATTTCATTTTGGGTTGTTTACTGCCAGTATGTAGAAATCCCATCGATTTCTGGGTAATGATCTTGTGTCCTTGCTGAACTCTCATTAGCTTTAGGAGTTTACTGTGAATTCCTTAGGGTTTTCTACGTACAGGATCATGTCGTCTGTGAATAAAGACAGTAGAGCCCACGTATGTTTATTTTTCCTCCCCACTAGAATCCTGCTGCTTCTGTTGGTACTTCATGAGAGGGAAGTTTTGGATAGATGTACAAAACCTTGAGTCAGTGCACCCTCATGAGTCTTCTGAAACAGACTGGAACAATCGATAGTTAAAAATCTGCCTGGTAAAAAAAAAAAAAAAAAAAAAAATCTGCCTGGTAAATGCTGTTGTATTTATAGACGGTGAATATAGAGAAAGCAATTTGAGATTGATGTCCCAGAGGCCAGCTCTCTCATCAGGTATCCTAATGTCACTATCAGAGGCAGAATCTGAGCTATAGTTTACAGAGCTTGTATTACTATAGTGTCAAGCCGAAGACTGTCGTTCTTTTATTGTGAGGCACGCGGAGGCTGTGGTTTCTCAGGGATGTTCAGTAGGCAAGAAGGCCTTCGGTTACTACTCGCTTACTTAGGTTTGGTGTTGTTTTGCGTTTTCTCTTTGCATAGATTCTTTAGGTTACAGGTTCAGTTCTCAGATTGGGAGTTAAATTTTGTTACTTATCTCAACCATTAAATCAATTATTTTGCATTGTCTTGGTGGAAAATAAAATTTCTAATCCAGAAACTTATCAAGATGTTGCTCTGCAGTGACAGCTTTATGGTCGCTCTTTTTCTGATAAACCCACTGTTCCATGCCAGTCTCAGCCCATCGGTAACCAGCGTTGTGGCTGGACCCGCCCTGTGGTTCCTACTCTGATTGCAGGACACCCTCAGCAGCAACCATCAGGAGATGTTGAAAGAGACAAGGTTTATTACCTACAGGGCCTGGAAATTACAGCCAGGTGGGGCAGGGGAAGAAGCATGAGCGTGGGCTTGGGAGTCTACTTTTACTGGGGTCTAGAGTAGGGGCCTAGGGTTTCAAGGGCTCACCGTTTACTGGTGAATGTAAAATGTGAGAGCGAGAATTTAAAGCACAGGAAGAGAAAAGGCAGGGCACCCGAAAGGTCATTTATGGAAATCAACCAAGGTCTCTCTAACAAAAAAAAAAAAAAGACGCCTCAGTGGGGGTGTGGGCAGTGGCTGGCAGTGTGTTTGTCTCTAACCAGTGGCTGGCAGTGTGTTTATTAGAGATAGCCCTCTTTCAAGTGGATGCCTCGGCAATCAAAGCTCAAGTCGGGCACTTGCTTTCCAAAAGGAGCAAAACCAGTCTGCAGGACTCATACTACATCCACAAACTAGAAGTGGTTGTGGAATCCAGGAGAATCATTTATGGTTTGATGAAATTCTGGAAGGTAATCTCCTTGTCTTAAAAGTGACTCTAGTGCAATGGTCTCTCCAGCGTCCAGACCAGGTTATTCTTCTGGCACTGGACCTGACCACCACGGCATCTTTCAGGAGTTCTGGGTGCATTTGGATACTTTGCGCTACTCATGGGAGTTGGGAGTGAGCTGACAGGTGGCTTTCTGAAGGATCAGAAACAGCTTCTTTGTGTTCTGAGAGCGACCTTACGTGTGGCGAGGTGGGTACGTGCGACTTAGAGTGATTAGGTTGGCTTCTGGGAAGAGTGCGGGGTCTGTTAAGATTTGTAATTATTTAAAACCAAAGCTCCACCTCCTGCTTTCTTAGAGGAGGAAGGACGCAGCCGTTGCTTTGGGAGGAGGTGTGTTCAGCGTAGGGTCCCTGGAGATGCACCTGGGGCTGGGTGCTCACACACGGTGACACAGCAGCGTCCGTGTCCGCCAGCAGGAGGGGTGACTCAGGCAGGGTGATTCCTGCAGAGTCGGAGCTTGTCATGGCGAACACATCGAGCTCTGGCTTTGTTTCCGTGTATCACAATGCTTAGAGAAAACCACCCCCTCTGATATGAGTAGCAAAAAATGCTGCTGGCTTCGGTCAAAATCGATACCAATAACATTCACTAGTAGAACACGTAACAGTTTCAGAGCACTTTGACGTGCACTGTCATCTCATCTTCCCAACAGTCTTGTGAGGAAGGCATCACATCCATGTACCTTCCTGGTGAGTGATGGGTACCCGGTGAGGTCCTGTGTTCTGCCTTCTTTTCCGTTAACAGGAGGGGCAAGCGGAAGCTCCCCTTCGTTGGATAGTTACATTTCCGAAGCGACTTGACTCTGACTCATCCTGTATTAAACAAGATTTGAATCATGACACTTCCGGTCGTCTGGAATGCTGTAGTTGGAAATGATCAAGAGACAATGCCATTAGAAATGACACTAAGGGAGGGGGACGTCTAGCTGTGCATTGGATGAATTGTGGATTGGAAAGCAGGTGAATCTTCCCCACTCTAAGGAGAAGGCAGCTGGTGTGCCGGCGAGCAGTGGGGAGAGGGGAACAGTTCAGACCTGTAATTTTTTTCAGTACTGAATTGGGACATGCAGGCCTTTAGACACTACAGATTATTGCTATCACATTAGATTTATCAGTAGCTGGAAGGTTCATTTGTTCATTCCAGAAATATGTATTGAGTCCCAGGTTTATATGCTCCTGAGCTGTGTGCTTGAAGCATGTCCTGGGGACACATCAGATTTTAAGGTCCTTGTCCTCAGGAAGCTTGTAAGCTGAAGCCTGTGTGTGGGTGAACATATAAGTGGAGATGTAATTACCATTTATGATAAGTGCTTCAAAGGATGATCTCTCTTGTTTCCTACCCTTTTTGAAACATGGATGTTTATAGTAAGAATGGCAGATTTTAATGTTTATAGGGACGGTTAATCTGTATATGACCCACGTTCTTCCAGATTGGACGTTTCTGCCTCTTGGTGATTGGTTCTCTAAAAGCAGTAGTAGCTAAGAAGCCTGTTTCCTGGTGGCTCTCTTAGGTCAGTCGGCCTTCTGGACGGGGCCACTGACTGACCAGGACCTCAGAGTCTTGCCCTGAGGCCAGTGGGCCACCCACCCCTGTCTTATCCAGACTCAGGTGTGAGCAGGTTGTCATGCTGTGACGTGCCTGGGCACCAACTCAAGATGGCTGTTTTCTCGTCACACTCCCACCAGGAACATTGCTCCAGATGCCTTTGGATTGGAGCAGAGCCAATTTTTCGACACTGTGGTTGCATTATTTAGGCCGCACTAAAGTGCTAGTTAGGCCAGAGCTCTAGACACCTTCCCTGTGGCCGTGCTGTTCTCCCCACCTTATTGCCAGCAGGTCCTCCCCACATCTGCTCACGTATCCCTCCAGGGAGGGGCTGGGTGACTGAGGCCATCGTGGGAGACAGAGGGCGCCGGGGAGGGCAGGCCCGCCCGTGAGCCGTGGACCAGGCTGCGGCTCCAGCCTCAGTCTCCAGAAATCGTCTTCAACTTTGCCATTTCCTGGTAACTCATGACCCAGTAGCAGGTCAGGAAATGGGATCCAGATGGGAAAGTACTTTTTTAACAAGAAGAGGGAGGGCACAAAGCCAGCAACCCGAGTTTCCAGGGAACCGGGACGTGCAGGTAAAGGTGACCTTTCAACGGCCTGAGAGCACACCAGTTACACACCAGGCAGCGGGACAGCACTGAGGTTGGGGGATGGTGTAACAAAGTCAGAATACAACCTTATTCCTTTCACCCTCAGCTTTGGTCAGACCCTCGTGTGTGTGCTCAACTTAGTTTGTCTTCCTGGCTTAAGGTTATGATTAGAGCATCGCTTTTCAATACAAAAAGAGCTGAAAAGATCATCTGGTAAAACCCTTTCGCTCGATGGCTGAGGAAACCAAGCCCCGTGGGTGAGTGACCTCAGCCGTGGTGAGGCATCCTCCCGCTGAGCGCCCTGGGCCCAAACTCAGAGAGGTGTGAACAGAACTGTGAAAAGCCTGCAGAAGTGGATTTTGACGGAAGGTTCAGGAAGGGACAGATACCCAGCGTGTGGTGTGGGGCAGGGTGGGAGCACGGCGGCGGCTTTGGGATTGGTCCCAGCTTGCCATCTGGCATCCTAGTGACCCGCTGACTTAGCTACAGCCCAAGAGTGTCTGAACGTACTCCAGAGGTGCTGTGACAGTCGCAGGAGTCGGTGCGTGTCAAATGCTTAAGCACACATCTTGGCATCCAGAGAGCATTCAGGAGGAGTTAGCTGACACCATTACTGCTACCACCGTGATTATTCTGTGCAGTACGTACAGCACACCTCCTTTCGGAGCAGGTGACTGGCACTTAACTTTGACAGCTGAGAGTGGCACTGCGGGGAGTTGTTCAGGTCAGGCTTCTCACGTTTCAGTGAGCCGGTCCTGGGACCAGGCAAGGATGCGTGTCGGCAGTCAGTAGGTCTCGGGCGGGACCTCGATTTGCTTCCAGCCAGCTCCCGAGTGGTGCTGGCCCTCGCTCAGAGCATCGGGGCTTTAGGAGGTCTCGAGAGACATTCGAAGTAAGGTGGGTGGGCAGTTGTCCTGCAGATGTGGAGTGTGGCTGTGAATGTTCCATACAAGGAGGCTTACTTTGTTTTCAACTGCATTTACTAGGATTTTAAAATTTTATTGATTGATTGATTGATTGATTGATTTTTGGCTGTGTTGGGTCTTCGTTTCTGTGCAAGGGCTTTCTCTAGTTGCGGCGAGCGGGGGCCACTCTTTACCGCGGTGCGCAGGCCTCTCACTGTCGCGGCCTCTCTTGTTGTGGAGCACGGGCTCCGGACGCACAGGCTCAGCAGTTGTGGCTCACGGGCCCAGTTGCTCTGCGGCATGTGGGATCTTCCCAGACCAGGGCTCGAACACCGTGTCCCCTGCATCGGCAGGCAGACTCTCAACCACTGCGCCATCAGGGAAGCCCAGGATTTTTTAAATACAGAAAAGAATAAGAGAAAAAACAAGAGTGTGCACATGGCTGGGCAGTGCAAGCAGAAGGCACCCGTTCCCGCCCCTCTGCTCCCCAGGGAGACCAGTGATGGTGGCAAGGGCGTCTTTCCAGAGAACGTTTCTATGCAGCGATCCATGCCCACATTCCTGATTCTCTGAGCTTCTGGGCAGGATAACTTCTCGTGTCTCTTCTGGGCTGTGGTTTCTGACCCCAAGAGGTGTTATATAGTCACTGCAGCCCCTGGGCGGGTGGGCTGGGAGTGCCCCCTTGAGACCAGCCTCCTCTGAGCTGCCGCTGTCTTCTGCTGGCTCTGTCCCCTCTGTAGGTTCCAGTGATGTGGCCACAGATGGAGGGGTGATGCTCAGGAAGAGGGATTCTTGTGACAGGGCCACACTTGAAATCAGAGTTAAATATAAATCCTTTGAAAACTAATTTTTCTCTCTCTAAGGGAAAAGACAAGTAGTTTGAGATATCGCACTTAAGATATTTTAGTCTTTGGTGAGACACATTTATTTGAAGTTTGTGGCGTCGCTCTGCCTTCGCATGAACTGTGATCAACTGTCACTACTGCTGGTTATGTGCTTGCTGCCACGAGGCCTGGTCTTGCCCAAACCCTGCACGGCCCGGGGAAGTGGGCGGGTGCTGAGCACTGTGTCTTGCAGGTGAGGACACAGGCTTGGAGGGGTTGAGGCCACAGAGCTGACAAGTGGCCGAGCCAGGACCTGAATGCATGCCTGTCTAACCCCCCCGCAGATGGAATTCTTCTAGTATGGGGAATTTTCAGTTGCTGACATTTTAGACAGTATACGAATGATGAGAGCAATGGAGCCGCTTTCCTTAGGGGCTGACCCCTCACCCCTGGGCTGCGCCTTCCACGGCCAGAACGTCTTCCGTTACGTGCAGAGCCGTGCGCTTTGCGCATGTTGTCTGTAGGCTCTTCCTCCTTCATGTGGCCACTGGGGCCTTGTGACGGCACCAAGGGCTCATCACTGGACCCACAGAGGGGGTTCTTTCACCTGCCTTTCTTGCCTTTGCTCAGAGCACAGAGGTGTCTGTGGGCCTTTCCGCGGGTGCCAATGGATCCCAGAGTCAAATTCCGAACGACTGACTTTCTGTTGTTGTTTCTTCCCTTGCAGAGACTTAAAGCCTGAGAACATTCTCCTCGATGATCATGGTGAGTGAACGAGCCTTTCCCGTCAACAGCATATACTTTGTTAACAGGGACTCAGGGACAGAAAGTGAGCGTGCAGTTAGCCAGTTAGTGCAGAGGGGGAGCAGCAACAGGAGACGCCCTTTGGTGTGTGCTCTCTTAGACAGAATGGAGGGACGTCCTTGGCGGTCCAGTGGTTAGGACTCCACGCTTCCACCGCAGGGGGCTTGGGTTCGATTCCTGGTTGGGGAACTAAGATCCCACAAGCCATGCAGTGTGGCCAAAAAAAAAAAAAAAAAATAGAATGGAGATGTCATCATTATTCCCCTGTATCTAGGCAAGAAGCAGAGATGGTTCTAATTTCCAGTTAAACTCAAAGGAAGAACATTTTCCCCTCTCTTATTTCTTGCTGTTCACCCACCTCTTGCTTTATTCTCAGTGGTGTGTCCATGCCCTCCTAAACCCTGGCCACTCTCGGGGGCCGCCCTCCCCACAGAGCATGGGTCGGGGCAGGCGTGGAGCTCGGGGGGCCCTGTGATGGCAGACAGGGAGCGGCCCTCGGGGGCAGCCTGAGGATGGACGGCCCGCTGGCAGGCCCACTGCGGCCAGGTGTTGACCAGCGGCCCAGGGGTGGCGTCGGGAGGGAGCTTTCTTCGGGGGATTGTTGTGGTTGTCTCAGGACTCTCACAGTCCAGTGGAGCATGAGCCTGGGCCGGCGTGGCTCCCACAGAGGAGGAGAGGGGCGGTGGTATTGAGGGCAAAGAATCCTGAAGGCGGTGTGGGGTGCGTTCAGTGCAAAGACTCCTCTGCTTCTTCTGGCACGTGCTTCCCGCGTGGTGCCTGACACGTGTCCACAGAGCAGCCACCTGTGCGGAGGGAGTGGAGTCTCGCTTCGTATGAGGTGATGCTGAGATTTGGAAGAGCGTTGCCCAAGGGCCTGTTCACAGCTTTGGGCTCGGAGCCCGTGGTTCATTCCTCATGCTGTGCTGTTAACCAGAGTGGGGATTCATGCCCCGTGTGGGGATGAGGAGTGTCTCCAGGATACGTTGTTAATTGGGAAAGAGTGAGGTGAGAGCAGCGTGCAGTGTGCTTCCTCTTGTGTAAAAAGGGGAAAATGATCTGGGATATTTGTATTTGCTTGTATATATGTAAAGACACACAAAAAAGAGTCATTAGAAACTATGAAGAGGGACTTCCCTGGTGGCACAGTGCTTAGGAATCTGCCTGCCCAGTGCAGGGGACACGGGTTCGAGCCCTGGTCCGGGAAGATCCCTCATGCCGCGGAGCAACTGAGCCCGTGCGCCACAACTACTGAGCCTGCGCTCTAGAGCCCGTGAGCCACAACTACGGAGCCCGCGTGCCACAACTACTGAAGCCCGTGCTCTGCAACAAGAGAAGCCATCGTAATGAGAAGCCCGCGCACCGCAACGAAGAGTAGCCCCCGCTCGCCACAACTAGAGAAAGCCCACGCGCAGCAACAGAGACCCAACGCAGCCGAAAATAAATATATAAAAAATAAATAAATTTATAAAAAATAAAAAGAAACTATTAAGAGTTGAAATAGCATAAGGGGAGCAGACTTTCCAATCATACTGACACTTTTATATATGTTTTTAGTATACAATTCAATTTCTGCAAAAAACTGAAAGAAACCCCAAAACACCCACAACGTGCTGGTATTTTGATTTGGAACTGTGTTGAATCTATAGAAAACTTGTGGAGAATGGACATCTTAATATTGGATCATCCAATATAGGAACATAGTCTACAGTTCTATATATTTGGGGCTCCTTCAGTTTCTCTCACTATTACTTTGTAGTAGTGTTCATTGTAGTACCATGTGAATATATTGCTTATTAAAAATCATTTATTTTTTAAAAGTGGACTCGAGGAAACTCCATGCATATATTTGCAGATCTTTCTCTGCGTGGCTCCCTCCTCTCCAGAACGTTATCCCACAAACTTGAGCTGACCTCTCTCTCCCAGGTTCTAACTTGCGTCTTCTCAGCTTATTAGCAAGGCTGTCCACTCTGCTTGGGTCCCCCGTCCTGTGCTGAGACCTAAGGGTTGCTCCCAGCTAGGATGACAAGAAGGTTGTGGGGCCCAGCTTGCTGTTTCTCTTCTGTCAGGAGTCACGGTCCACAGCTGCCCTGGACTCAATGTGTTTGGTGCTTTTGTGTTTTGTTTACGAAATCTTGGCCTGCCCCTCAAAATGTTCTATGTTTTATTCTAAAAACATTACTGTTGGGCTTCCCTGGTGGCACAGTGGTTGAGAATCCACCTGCCAGTGCAGGGGACCCGGGTTTGAGCCCTGGTCGGGGAAGACTGTACCTGCTGCAGAGTAGCTAAGCCCGTGCACCATGACGACTGAGCCTGTGCTCTACAGCCCATGAGCCACAACTGCTGAGCCTGCGTGCCACAACTGCTGAAGCCCACATGCCTAGAGCCCATGCTCCGCAGCAAGAGAAGCCACCGCAATGAGAAGCACGCACACCGCAACGAAGCGTAGCCCCTGCTCTCCACAACTAGAGAAAACCTGCGTGCAGCCACGAAGACCCGAAACAGCCAAAAATAAAATAAATAAACAAACAAACAAATAAAAATATTACTGCTTTATCTTTCCCATTTACTTCTGTAGTCCCTCTGGAACTGATTTTTGTGCACGATATGAAGTAGAGGTTGACACATTTTTTTCACATACATAACCAGTCGACTAACACCATTCATTGCAAAGGTCATCTATTCCCCTTTTCTTTGGAGCGTCACATTTTACATAAATCTAGTGTCTCTATATGTGTGGATCTGTCTCTGGACTCTATAGTTTCCGTGGTCATTTTATTCATCCTTGAACCAACACCATAGCCCTTAATAGCTGAAGCTTTCTAGTGAGTCTTGATTTCTGTTAAAGTCCTCCAGCATCATTATTGTTCTTCAAGATTGCCTTAGCTATTCTTAGACTCCTTCATTTCCAGATGAATTTTTATAGTTGGTCAATTTCTAGAGGGAAAAGCAACACTGTATTGGGATTTTGATTGAAATTGTATTGAATTATAGAATAATTTTCAGAGAATTAAATAATAGCGAATCTTTGAATTTATGAACATAGTATACAGTTCTACGCATTTGGGTCTCTTAAGTTCTCTCTATCACTTTGTAGTTTCATTGTAATGTTCTTATGCATTTTTGTTATTTGA
>RJWK010031563.1:9844-24250 GCA_004363435.1 Platanista minor | reverse complement strand
TATCCCGTGAGGTTGAAGGAGTTGGACCGCCGGGCCCTAGTCCGTGGGGCTGGGGGTGGCGGGGGAGGATGCCTGGCAACTTGGAAGGGCTCCGGGCCCACGCCAGCCCTGGAGCTCCCCCGGACGGCACCAACACTGCTGGTCCCTGGCCCCGGGGGAGAGCGCCGCGGGGCTGCGCGTGTGCGCGCGCCCACCCGTGCGCAGGACGTCCAGGGCCTTGAATGACGGCTGGAGCGAGCAGGTTTGGTTTCCTTGGTCGACGAGGCCTAGGCCTGCCGGCTTTGCCCGATGACCCCTCCGATGCCGCCTGTCTGCAGTGGCAGCCACTGCTCACCGGCCTGGGCGACAGGACCTTCGGGTGAGGCGA
The DNA here is from genome assembly GCA_004363435.1 of Platanista minor. Classification (NCBI taxonomy): domain Eukaryota; kingdom Metazoa; phylum Chordata; class Mammalia; order Artiodactyla; family Platanistidae; genus Platanista; species Platanista minor. The sequence continues at coordinate 23,883 of RJWK010031563.1, read as the reverse complement.
GGGGAGGGGAGATGAGCCGTGCCCCCTGCCCCTCCCCGGCCCGGGGCCCCGTCCGCTCACCCGGCGCCCGGGCAGTGTGTTTTAGGGGCCGGCGGCCCGGCCGCCCTGCACAGCGTGGTCGAGGAGCTGGTCCGCTTTCGGCAGAAGGTCCGGCAGTTCGCTCTGGCCGCGGGGGAGGCCCCCGGGGAGGCGCGGCGGCAGCTCCTGGAGAGGCGGCCCCTGCTGGTGGCCTGTGACTCGCTGCGCCAGGACCTAGCTGCCCAGGGCATCAGCATCAAGGTGAGCGCCGCCCCGCCCCCGGCTCTGCCCCCGACTCCCGACCCCGTGCCCTGACTCTCACCTGGCCCATCTCCCTCCCCAGGACAGGGGCGGCGTGTCCACGTGGGAGCTGCTGGACCCGAGGACAGAAGACCCCAAACCAGGGAGCTAAGGACACGGGATGCGGAGGCCACGGCTTCCGGCGTGGTCCTGTGCTGCCTCAAGTCACGATAAAAGCTTGATGTTAAAGTTTCTGTTGTGGGGCTTCCCTGGTGGCGCAGTGGTTGAGAAGTCCGCCTGCCGATGCAGGGGGACGCGGGTTCGTGCCCCGGTCCGGGAAGATCCCACGTGCCGCGGAGCGGCTGGGCCGGTGAGCCATGGCCGCTGAGCCTGTGCGTCCGGAGCCTGTGCTCCGCAACGGGAGAGGCCACAACGGCGAGAGGCCCGCGTACCGCAAAAAAAAAAAAAAAAAAAAGTTTGTTGTGGCTGCTCAGTTACCCTTAAAATAAACCAAACTGTCACCGCCCCACGGGTGCTAGTAGATGTGCTGGAGAATGGGTTTCGACGGCCACAGACGCAGTATTTCAGTAAAGTTACATCAGCCCACACTGGTCTCTGGTCCCTGAGCCCGGGGCCTGACATTGTGGGACGGCCCCGAAACTGTGAGACCCGGACGTCCGTCCTATACGGGGTCCCGGAAGACGACGTGGGAAGGGCAGGCGGGACCCCTTCCCCAGGGTCACCTGGTCTCAAGCAGGAGAAGCGGCCTGTACCCCACAAGCTGGGCAGTGCTGAACTGGGCGTGGGCATACGGTTTTACATTTATTTTCCTGGTTACAAAGTAACGTGTTAACCACAGAAAGCGCCAACAGAGGAAACCCCTGCAAGCGTCCAGCCCGCTTCCTCTGATAGGCTCTGTTTCACCTCTATTCTGTTTGACCTCTTTCTTAAAACAGTTGGTTCTTGGGGTACTGTCCTCTGCTGCCTCTGAGCAGACACCACGGGGCCAGGGCTATGCTTGAGAGGAGTCTGGGTGACACGGGTGAGGGCACAGGTGTGACAGGCGGGCACGAGGTGGGCGACCTGGGACCGAGCTTGCCGGCGGCCTCGCGCTCCGTCTCCTTTCTGTCGCAGGCGGGAAGCTACAGCTGTTCAGCCAGCCAGCGGGAAGCGGGTTGACCCTCTCGCCGCTTCCCCCAGCTCTCAGCCAGGCCAACCCGCGTCCACTGCTGTGGGGCTGGCACTGACTGCTCCTGCGGGCGCGGCCCCGGGCAGCAGGTCAGCACCCGTCAGGCGCCACATGGACGGCCTGGCTGGCCCGGCAGCTGCCTTAACTTCATCACTGACCTTCCTGACCCTGAAAGGCATGGGGTTCCTGTGCTATGGATGAGGAAGCCCGTTCAGAAGCTGGCCTGCTACAAGGGACCCAAGCCGTGAGCAGTGGAGTCAGGATCCCAGAGTGCAGGCAGGCCCCTGACACGGGATAGGCAAGCAGGGCCACTCAGTACTTGGGGCAGGCTGTCCAGCCAGAGCCTGACCTGGCCACCGGATGTGCTTCGGTGCTGGCCTCCTGGCCGTGTCCTCAGCTGGAGCTAGAGAGTGCACGGGTTTGCGAAGGACACCGGGCTCTTAACTGTGCTTTTCTCAAGCAAAGGGACTCAGGACAGAAACACAACAGTTTTCGTGTCAGCCGAATCTTGTCCTCTATGGAAAGAAACAGCTACGTTGCGGGCTTAGTACTTCATTTTAACGGTACTGGTAGGCAGTGGTGAAAACCATACCATTAGACGTGCTTACGTGTTTTTATCTCCCTAGTATCTGAGAATGTCCTCACTCAGAATGAAGTTGAAAGGTGGATTCTGGCTGTTTAAGAAAAAATACAAAACTCTCCCTTGAAGTAAACCAGATCTGCTTTTTAATAGAGACCATGATTTAGATGTAATTCCCCAAAGGAGGAAACGTCCATGACACTTGAACTCTCCTACAGTTAGATGTGAAATAACAACGGTAAACATTTTAAAGGAAATCTTGAAAGTCCACGACTACTTAGAGGAAGTAGGACCTTTCTGTGGGGAGGTTTCTGACCACAGAGCAGGAGTCACTGGGGAAGGACAGACGGACAGGACAGGCCAGGCCCCGCCCCACCCCACGGCACCGACACTTGAGAGTGCACTCAAGCGCACGTGCTGTAACCAGCCCCGCAGAGAGATGTGACGGGAGACAGCCAGCTCTCGGGCCACGAAGAGAACAGCCCACACAGACAGCTGCACCCAAGCTGACCTGATGCAGATGGGACAACTCACTACAGTTTCAGAGAGAACTTCTTCAGAACGTTCCTGAAGCCACACCCACTCTCGAAGCAGAGGGACCTGCCGTCCCACTCGGTGAGCAGGCGTGAGGGCAGTGTTGGTGCCCCCCACCCAGGTGCTATCTCCCACCCGACCCCGGAGCCCCAGGGGTCCCTCCCACTCCCGTGTGCCACACTGGGGCCTGTCAGCCAGCACCCAACTGGTGCACAGGCCAGGGGAAGTGGGAGCGTGAGGGACCCCAGAGGCCCTACCTGCACACTTGGGGGTCAGGGTCCCATTCGCTTCCCTTCTGTGATCTTCCCAGCTGCCTCCAAAAGGGTTTCCAAGTTCTAACAGATTTCTCATTATTCTGAAATATTTCAACCAACTGACCAAAACAAGCAATGCTTAATATTTCTGCCCAGATGTGTCCAACCGAATCACAGTTCAAAAAGAAACAAAAATGAGCTAAAGAATGAATGCCACATCCCTTCGAGGACCTCAGTTTAAAAAATAAAACATCATTCGCATAGACTTTTGAAAACGAGCGATGGGATCCCCCTGAGAGGACTACCGGAGGAGGGGAACTTCTCGCAAACAGAAGAATCGCACAGCAAAAGCCCACGACCTCAGCTGGGCTGGTGACAGACGGTCTCGCTGTCATGTGATTCTCTTCATTCTTTTCTGATATTGCCCAGAAGCTGAGACAAGTTCAGGAATACTCTGTTTCCTATCATACCATCTCCAAGCACACAACAGATGGGCCAGAAAGCGCTACGTTCCAAGCTCTGACACTGTCTATGTCAACCCGCACGGCGCAGACTCACAGACCTCCCAGTGGACTCAGATGGACCGGAGGCGGGTCCCATCACAAACGCAGCTCCCCCGTCGGGGCCACCCCTCCGTCTGCACTGGGTGAGGTTTCGAAGAGTTTGCTGAACGCGGGCCCGAGCTCCTTGATCATGTCTGTGGCAGTGGTGGCGCGGCCGTGCTTCTGGAAGGCTTGGAGGGCGCACTGCCTGGTGAGCGCGCAGGCACCAAAGGCAGCCACGAGAAGCGGGCTGGACCTACGGGGGAGCCGCATTAGCGGGGCGTCCCAGCCACCAAAGGCCCTCCCCGTCCCTCCTGTGGTTGCCCTGGGACCCACACCCACTCTGGCAAGTTCAGTCTAACGTGCCGCTGGGCCTATAAGAAATGCCCGTCCGCCTGGAGAAAGGTTAGGACGCAGCCACATCCCGGCTGCAAGCCAGACCGGCACTGGGTCACAGGGTAAGTGCTCGGTGCTGTTCTAGGCTCTGGAAGACACTGGAGCCTGGGGACGAGCTGCTTGCTACGATCCTGGACCCATCACAGCCCTGCCTACGCGCACATGCCCCGCAGGCCCCCCGGGCCACGTGTGCTGGGACCCTGCAGCCCGGCACCGTCACGGTCGCCAGGATGGGCACAGTGAGGAGAGGCCGAGGGCCCCGAGGGGTGGGCTGCCCGGGCTCACCCTCCGCCGGCGACGGCGGACCCCACCGCTCAGGGCGCTGCGCCCCGTGGACAGTCATCTCCTGGCACACGCTCCGCCCCCGCCTGCGTGTCCCCGAGGCACCGGTCCCACAGAGGATGCGCCGCAGACCCCCGAGCAGCACCCCCGACACGAGCAGGGACACCAGAGCGCCTGGGCGAGTGTCCTGGGACCAACCCCTGCCCTGGGGGCTCTTCTCCCACGAGACACCCGGCACCTCAGCGGAACGTTCCAAGCAGCCACTTATTAAAAGTGCAACTGCTGAAACAGCACGGGAGGAACAAAGATGTGACTCACCCGTTGGTCTTCTCGGGGCCGGCCAGGAGGGCCCAGTGCGCCAGGACGCCCAGGGAGCCCGACAGGAGGTCCCCCTGCCCGCCACACCTGCGGCCGCTGCCCTCCTGGCTGCACGTGAGCGCTGCGGGGCAAGGGGGCTGTGTGAGAGGGGCCGTGCTCCGTCACCCTGCCCCTCCCCACCCGTCCTGACATGGCAGGCGGAGGCCCAGCTCCCCCGACCAGCACCGAAGGGTCTGCGGGGACAGAGTGGGGGCTGCACCCCCGGCCCAGGGTGCCCGCTCCACACGCCAGGAGATGCCCATGGCACCAGCAGCGGCCCTGCCGGGGCTTTGTCTGTGCTGTGCTGAGAAGTTTCTATCTCTTGGGAAAACATCTTAACCAGCTGCTACGCTCTCTCTGTGTTAAGAGTCTAGAGCACCTTCCAGCGTCTGACCCACGGGCTTCAGAGCCCCGCAGAGGAGGCTCTCTGCGTCTCCTGTCCAGCGCGTGACAGCGAGCGTGTATGTGTGACGGTGTATGTGAGCGTGCACACTCCTTCCTAGGCACCGGTTCCGTGTGTCCGGCTCCCTCGTCAACGCCTGGCGTGCTCTTGCCTCCGGGGCAGACTTCAGTGACAGGAGGACTCGTCTGCAGGGAGCAGAGGCGCCACGCACAGAGCCCCATTGCGGACGCGGGTGGGCCTGCTGGGCTCTGCAGCCACGCTCGGGGCCCGGGGGCTCCCGCCACACCAGCGGCTCCTCGGATGTCTCCATCTTCCGGGCGTTTTTATAAAACAACAGGAAGCAGTGAAAGACTCAAGCAACTGCAACTGTGCCTCAGGCGAGGCGGCAACAGGCCTGCAGGGTTGCCCACTGCCCAGAGCCTCCGCTCGGGGCTCTCCTTGCACAGCACGGACAGAACTGCACCCTGTACCTGGTGTCGACCAGGACCAGCACGCATCACTGCCACTTCCCTTTGCAAAACAGCGAGAAACAAGACAAAAATGGCCTTTCCAGAAGCAGTGGTTGACACGCTCACCAGGGAGTCCCTCTCTGGGGGGTAAGTGTGCACGTGTGCCCGTGTGTGACCGACCGTGTGTGAACAGAAGGTCTTCCTGAGGCCGGTGCCCAGCGTGGCCGGCCGACACGCGGCGCGAAGCCCTCAGCCACTCACCCTGCTCGCCATCAGAGATCACGTCCTGCTCCCCTTTTTGGACCACGGTGACGTTGCCCAGGGCCCGGCTGAGTCTCAGCACAGCTCTGCAGCGGTCCCTGCCATCCAGGGGGTCTCCCAGCTACGACGGAGGACAACACACAGACACAGCTGTCATCAGACACGGGAAGAGCCCATCCACCCTGATCCCGCCTCATCCAGGGAAGGAAGGGCCCGCCAGGCACCTGCCGACGGCCAAGCTCGGGCCCCACGTGCAGAGACGTTTCCATCCACCAGCGGGAGGGAGGCCCAGAGTTAGGACTACTGGCCCATGGCTGGGATTGTAAAGGTTTGCGAGGGATGCGACTTCGAGTAATAATGAGCAAACATTTACGGGCACTAATACGTGAGGACGCTGGGCTTACATACACAGCTGGCCCTCGAACAACGCTGGTGTGAACCGTGAGGTCCCACTAACATGTGGATTGTTCCCCATAGTACATACCACAGCCCTACACAATCCGAGGTTGGCTGAATCCACGGATGCGGAACCAAGGACACGGGGAACCGTGTAACCGGAGGGCCAACTGTGAATCACACTCAGAAACTGGACAGCGTGCAGCCTTCAGAGCCCCTAACCCACGCTGTTCAAGGGTCAGCTGTATTATTTTATTTCGTCCTCGCAAACCCTATGACGCAGATTCCATCATGCGCCACATTTTACAGAGGCAGGGGCAGGGATGGAGTGATCCGCCCAGGGTGCACGGTGGCAAGGAGGGCGGGCTGACCCCAGAGGCCACCTTTCATCCAATCAAAGACACGCTAACTGGAAGATGCCCCATCATTACACGCACCTGGGAATGCACCTGTCCACCCACCTCTGCACGTCTGTCCCCGCAGGTGCACCGCAGGGCGCACCCCTCACCCCTGCCCGGGATGTCAGCTGACTCACCACAGCCTCGGCGAGTCTGCTGAACTCCACATGGTTGGGGGTGAGAACCGCCTTCTGGTAGCCTTGGATGACGGCTGGCTGCTGAGCAACCAGCCACAGCCCGTCCTGCAGACGAGGACTCACGTCACTGCGAGGCCGCGGGGGCCCCTGGGAGGAGGGGACAGGAGAGGAGGCCACACTCACAGCGTCGATGACGATGGGGATGCCCCTGGCCTTGGACGCTTCTAAAATGCCCTGTGAGGAAAGGAAGCCAGGCTGAGCAACAAGCCCGTCACCTCTCAGACAAGATAAAAGAGACCGAGCAGTTCCTGACAGACTCCAACATCAGGCCATCGACCAACAGACGGGAAATAAGAAAGCAAATGCATAGAATAATCAGAACAGAGCCTCTGTAAGGCAGGGCACTGGGAACTCTGAAGACAAGAGCCCATGGGAACTGTCAACGCAGTGCTGGGTCCCGTGCCAGCCCACGAAGGGGCAACCCTGAGCTGGCACCTCCAAATTTCCAACAGATACTAACCCCCAGGATTTGGAGCTGAGAGACCTGAAGTCTCGGGAATTCCCCAGCTCCTTAGTTTTTATCTGTTTCTCGTAAGTAACACTTCATGTGTTTTCAAATGAATGACCATAGTAAATGAAGAGTGAATCACTTCTGAGAATACTATACTAAGAGTTTGAGGTTTTTCACTTGAAAATTATACAGATGTCTGATCAACATGACTGCTGATTATTATACACCAGTATTTCACGACAAGGGCATTTATGGCAACAGCACGAGAAGAGGACTTCTACCCGACAGACCCTGGGTAACAGAAAACGTTACAAGAGAGCGGTGAACGAGATACACGACAAGCAAGGATAATTTAAAACACTAGGAGATAAGCCCACGTCCGTAAAGTAGCAGTGAGGAGTGCAACCTCACCCAGCATGGCTGCCCTGCCCGACGGCCTCAGTCGCACCTGCCGACGCCGGTCCGAGTGCTGGGAGTGTGCCCAAAAGCCCCTTCAGTGGAGGCTCAGGGTACGGGACCACGGAAGCCTCTCTCCTTCTTAAACAGTGGAAATGCTCTGTCTGCTTGCCCCAAGTCGGGCGTTACTGTTAGAACTAATTCAGATTTTCTGAGTCTTTGTACTTTCCTACCAGAGCGCTTACAAAGACAGTGGCCCAGTGAAACGTGAGCCGACACCAAGGGGAGCACATAAGTAACATCACAGAACGTGACACTCGGCCTCCTGATGCAGAGAACAGAGGGCTGGTCTTGCTTCCACGGCTCAGAGGGCCTGGGCACTTGACCCTGTCACAGTCACGGCATCTGGAGGGCCAGCACCACAAGCACACGCTGTGACAAGGCAGCAAGCCCTGCACACACACACACAAACATCCGGACAGCAATCTGACCTAAGGGAAGAACGGGCAAAGGAAGGAGCCAGCCACACACAGGTCAGGAGCGCTAAAGTGGAACAAGGAGCTCTCTACACACGAGGAGGGGAGTGAGGAGTAGTGGCAGCTCCCCAGAGCACATCCTGGGAAGGAGAGCAAACCACTACAAGCTTCTGGAGAAATCCGGGAGCATCTCTCAAAAACGGTTCAGTTTCGCACTGTGTGGCTGGACCACACTGACCCCACTTTGTCAGCTCCATGTCAGGCCCGCAGCCCTGCCCCTTCCCCTCCCCGCATGAGTGACTTAGCTTTAGCCCACTCGCCAGGAATGCACCCAAGCCGGACAAGTTCCCTATCGATTTGACCATCTTTCTCTGATATGAAAACTGGAGGAGTGCCTCTGCAGAGACCAACCCCCCCCCCCCCAACCCAGGGTAGGGGGAGAAATAAAGTCCAGTTCCCATCAGTGCAGACATGCGTCTCACTTGGGGGTCAGATTCTTTTTTCAGAAATCCCCTTGGACCCTTTCCGTGAAGCTTGGGACACCTGGGTCATCTTCCACCCGATTCTGCCTGTATGTCAGTCCCCACATGAACTTCAGAACTGCACTTCACTCAGTTGCCTGCTTCGTTTCTCGGTCTTAAAACTTCCTTCTCAGTTCAGAGGATGCTATTCAGTATCTCCACCTTCCACAGATACTCTTTGATTCAGCAATGGAACTTCTATAAATTTATGCTAAAGAAAACACCCAAAAGAAACAAACAGATATACAGAAATGTTCAAGGCATCACGAATAGAAAAAATGCTGTAAACGGCCGGAATGAACTAGTTAAGTACATTACAGCGTATTATGATGAGGCTATTAGAAATAATGAGCATCTGCATATTCTGTCAGGAAAAGTCTCCAAGACACATCCATCAAGGAAAACAACAAGCTGCAGAAGAGCACAGATACCAGGCAGGTCAGTCAAGACCCTACAGCCTACATCCACAAACTCTGGTTCAAAACCAGCTTATGAACTGGAAGACTCAATACTGTTAAGACAGCAATGATCCCCAAATTGACCTAGAGATTCAAGGTGACCCCTACCCCAATCCCAGCTGTCCATTCTGCAACTGACAAGCTGATCCTAAAACTCATGGAAACTCACGGGACCCAGAATAGCCAAAACAACGCTGGAAAGAAAAAAGTTAGAAGATTCACACTTTGCGATTTCAGAACTTACTGCACAGATACAATAATCAAGATAGTGTGGTTACTGGCACGAGGACAGCTGTACAATCGATGGCACAAAAAGGAGAGCCCAGAAGTCAACCCTCACACTGATGTCAACTGACTTTCAACAAGGATGCCCAGAGAATTCACTGGCCCGAAGAAGTGCTGGGACAACTGGATATAAAATTGGACTGGACCCCTTCCTGAACACCATACACAAAACTTAACTCAAAAGGGACCACAGAGGGGCTTCCCTGGTGGCGCAGTGGTTGAGAGTCCGCCTGCCAATGCAGGGGACGCAGGTTCGTGCCCCGGTCCGGGAGGATCCCACATGCCGCAGAGCGGCTGGGCCTGGGAGCCATGGCTGCTGAGCCTGCGTGTGCGGAGCCTGTGCTCCGCAACGGGAGAGGCCACAACAGTGAGAGGCCCACGTACCGCAAAAAAAAAAAAAAAAAAAAAAAAAGTGACCACAGAGCGAAAAGAATAAAGCTCTTAAGAGAAAACGTAGGGGCTTCCCTGGTGGCGCAGTGGTCGAGAGTCCGCCTGCCGATGAAGAGGACACAGGTTCGTGCCCCGGTCCGGGAAGATCCCACACGCCGCAGAGCGGCTGGGCTCGTGAGCCATGGCCGCTGAGCCTGCGCATCCGGAGCCTGTGCTCCGCAACGGGAGAGGCCGCAACAGTGAGAGGCCCACGTACAGCAAAAAAAAAAAAAAAAAACAAACATAGGAGTAAATCTTGCATCAGGCAAAACCCTTAGATAAGACACCAAATGGAGCTGTCGTGTGATCCAGCTTCTCCAGTCTAGGTATATATACCCCATAGAAATAAAAACATAAGTCCACAAAAAACCTTGCAAGTGAGTGCTCACAGCAGCACTATTTGTAACAGCCAGGAAGTGTAAACAACCCAAATGTCCATCAGTTGATGAATGGATTTTAAAAACGCGGTCTCTCCATACAATGGCCTATCACACAGCAACGGAAGGCGTGAAGCGCCGACAACCTGCCACAACAGGGTGAGCCTTGAAATTACGAGATACCACACACCGTATGATGCTGTTCCTACGAAGGTCCAGAATAGGCCAATCCATCGAGACAGAAAGTAGATTAGTGGTCGCCAGGGTCTGGGAGGAACAGGGAGCAAGTACTAACGGGTACGGGGCTTCTTTGTGGGGTGATGAAAATGTCCTAAAACGGACTGTGGTGATGGCTGCAAACTCCATAAATATACTAGAAACCACTGAATTGTACACTTTAAATTCGTCCATGAACGCGGCAAACGTTACTGCAGCCTCGTTTCAAGAACTGCCACAGCCACCCCAGCCTTCAGCAGACGCCAGCGTGGAGGCCGGACCCTCCACCAGCAAAACAGCGACGTCTCACTGAAGGCTCAGATGGCGGTCAGCGCTTTTCAGTCACAAAGTAGTTTCAAATTAAAGTACCTGCACTGTGTTTTAGACATAATGCTATTGCACACGTAACAGACTACAGTAGAACACAAACGTAACTTTACCTCCACTGGGAAACCAAAAAATTCACGTGACTGGCTTTATGACGAGAATTCGCTTTACTGCAGTGGTCCGGAACCGAACGCCCGGTATCTCCAAGGTGAGCCCATGCAGAAGTACAGTGAAATAATCAGCAGTCAAGCTAACCCACACAGCCATCACCTCCCCAGGGGAGAACGTAAACTCTCCCCACTACCCTGACCCCCAGTGCCCGGCAGCCACCCCTCCTCTCTGCTCCTACGAGCTCACATCTGACTCCACAAAGAAGCGAGATCGCGCAGTGTTTGTCCTGCTGCACCTGGCCTACTTCACTTAGCATCGTGTCCTACAGAGGGTACATATGTTTTAACCAAACCGTTTGAAACAGGCAATAATAAACGGACCAACTATCGACACTAAAGTTGAAAACACACTTCCTGCTCCATTCCATCCCCAGTCACCTGTCACGGCTACTGTTTCTCCTCAGTGATAATTCATGGGCTTGAAGAAAGTGAAATTTCCAGCCCCAACTTTCACCCTAAAGGCTGGAAAGATTTTCTGTGGAAGGGACCCTTAAAATTCACGTTCTCGGGGCTTCCCTGGTGGCGCAGTGGTTGAGAGTCCGCCTACTGATACAGGGGACGCGGGTTCGTGCCCCGGTCCGGGAAGATCCCACATGCCACGGAGCGGCTGGGCCCGTGAGCCATGGCCACTGAGCCTGCGCGTCCGGAGTCTGTGCTCTGCAACGGGAGAGGCCACAGCAGTGAGAGGCCCATGTACAGAAAAAAAAAAAAAAATTCACATTCTCACTAAATTCTGGTAAAGCAAACACACGTCTGCCTTTTAAAATGTTCTTTACCCACAGACTGCCAGGAAAGTCCAACCAACACTCACAGCGTCCTACACCTTCTTTCCCGTGAGCTTTTGTTCAGTTTAACTCAAAAAGCAGGAGCCAAGAGCCCCTCCAGCTGCTGAAACGAGGGTGGCAAATCAGGTTCACTATGACCTCTAGCCCCCTCAATGCACGTGGCCGACACCTCCCAGGGCTGGGGCAGGCGGGCTGGGGGCACTGAGAAGGGCCCCAAGGAGAGCAGGGAGAGCTCAGCAGGTCCCCGAGATGTGTGTCCTCAGAGAGTGGCACCAGGGCAGCGTCAGAGGACCTGGGCAGCAGGAACACATAGAATGTGGGGGTGGTGTGCCAACCGAGCTGTCTATTTTCTCTGATCCAAGATAGTATTTATTTCTATTACAATTTTTTGAGGCTAAAAAATTAGTTTCATGTTTTTCGATGAAAGCAGGCATAAAGCTTCAGTAAGGAGGAAGAGCATAAACGATCCACAAAAAGGTAAACGAGTGCACGTGTACACACGAGGGTGAGCTCGGGCCTCCTGCCCGCTCCCCCATCACCCGGCGCCGGCTACGCTGGCTTTAGCTGACACGGACGGCAGGGGACAGGAGAGAGCACAAAGGCAGCAGAACAACTGGCCCGTGGGGTCCGAGGCCCAGGGATTTCTAGACCAGTGAGGACCTCAGGTGCACAGAGAAGCACCAAGTTATGAAATTAAACTAACAGGGCCTTTCAAGAGGACCCGCTAACGACACAAAGCTAGAACCACCAGAACACCTTTCACATTTCTCTCTAAGTGCACAACTCACAGCAACGGTGAAGTCGCCAGAACAACCCAGAAGCACCCTCTCCCACTGGCTCACTGTGACATACTCCCACTGGGCCTGTTGTTCCGTGCGCCCAACCGGGCACCATGCAGAGTGCTTCACAAAGCGTGGCCCTTGGCTAGCCCCGGGGGGCACTGCGCCCTTACAGCGGGCACCAGGAGCAGGCTGCCAGGGGTTCCCAGCAGGAAGGGGTCGCAGGGAGGTGACCGCGAGCCTGAGCGCACGCCCGGCCACTGCTAACCCCGCTCAGCCAGGATGTTGGGACTCTCGTCACGTCGGGCCCCATGGAGACTTCCTCGGCCACAGCCTGAGACCAGAGCCCCAGGAGCGAAAGAGGGCGCCGTTCAGCGGGGCCCTGCTCTGGTTTAAGCGCATCCCTAGCTTTACACTTAGGGTCTCCTCTATTCCCCAGACTACGTTCTATACATCTCAACTCCTCCAAGACGCACACAGAGCAACAAACGACGGAAAATGCAATTCCGTCAGCCTCCCCCCGATTCCTAGGGCTGAGCCTGTAGGAAAAGGCGTGGTTAAGAATTCTCCACGTTACCTTGCCGTTTTCGAGAAGAACGTGGTCTCTGCCTAAGCCAGGCCCTATGACCAGGGCGTGCAGTCGGGGCAACCACTTTTCCACATCTTGGATGGCACTGGGGCTGTCACTAAAAAAGGAAAAGAAGGGCAAAACAGCTTGAAGTTTTCATCTTTTGTTTACTTTATTAGTGAAAGTACAGATTTTTCCAGATTTTCCCCCAATGTCCTTTTCTTGTGCCAGGACCCCAGCCAGGACCCCACCGTAGTTGTCTAGCTTTCAACATTCAGATGCCCCTGAGAGCATTCCACTAAGTGAAATGAGCCCAAAAAAGACAAATAGCGTATGCTATCTCTTATACGTGGGACCTTTAAAGCAAACAAACAAAACAAAAAAGACGCAAAAACACAACACCAAACTCACCCATAGAGAAGAGACTGCCGGTGGCCAGCAGCTGGCGGGGTGGGGGTGGGGGACTTCTGGGTTTTGTTTTTGTTTGTTAAAGAGTAACAGAGCACTGACACATGCTACAATGTGGACAACTCTCGAAAACAGGATGCTAAGTAAAAGAAGGCAGACACAAAAGACCTCACAAGTGTCTGATTCCATGCGTAAGAAATGTTCAGAAAGGGCAAATGTTCGGACACCAAGCAGATGAGAGGTCGCCTCAGGCTGGGGTGGCGATGGGGAGGGCCGTCCGTTTCGGAGTGGTGGGAGTGTTCTAAGATTACCTGTGACGTAACAACCTGGTAAGCATACCACAAACCACTGCACAATTCAAGTCAGTGGATTTTATAGTGAATCGTATCTCGGCAAAGCAGTTCCCTACACACACATTAGCCAACAGTCCCCGGAGCAATGGTGGAGAGAGACGTTAACATCCAAGGACTGATGGGGGGTCGGAGACGGCTGCAGGGAGGAGGGCTATTGAGCCAGTGGGTGTGAGCTTCAAAGGAGCGGGAGGTTTTGGAAGGAGAGGTGATGGTCTGGGAGGACGCATATCCCACCTCCAGACCCAGTGGCTGGGGGAGCAAAGGAAAAGCCCCCTCCAGTGGGACCCCTGCTTCCGCCCTGGGCCCCAAGGGCCAGAACCCTTACTATGACCCCCACGACCGGCAAAGCGTGGCCCTGAACCTCTCTGGTCACCCAGCCCCTCTCAAGCACCCCAGACTAAGTGTCCCCAGCAGGCCTGCAGCATGAGCTCCTGTGCCTGCTCCCCCCCCAGCCCCCGTGTCTGCACCTTCACTGGACGCCACACCCTGCGCCACTGCCCACTGCCACCCGAGGAGCACCCGCCACACACACGCGCACACCCAG
>RJWK010031562.1:0-24155 GCA_004363435.1 Platanista minor | reverse complement strand
AAAAAAAAAAAAAAAAAGGGGGGGACAGAGGATCTGAATAGACATTTTTCCAAAGAAGACATACAGATGGCCAACAGACACACGAAAAGATGCTCAACATCACTAATCATCAGGGAAATGCAAATCAAAACCACAATGAGATATCACCTCACACCTGTCAGAATGGCTATCACAAAAAGGCAAGAAATAACCTGGCAAAGATGTGGAGAAAAGAGAGGCGTTACACACTGTCTGTGGGAAAGTAAATCAGTGCAGACACTATGGAAAACTGTATTGCGAGATGTACTTTTGTGTTTTCCCCTTTCTAATAGGTCCAATAAAGGAAAAGATCATCTGGTGGGACGCTACACAGAGAAGTGCTATTTGATGTGGGCTTTAAAGGATGGCTAAGATATAGATAAAGAGGAGGGAAACTCAGAGCCAAATAATTGGTCTTAATAAGAGGAAAATACAAACCGTATACTGGAGGACCTTCTGTGAACTCGTTTAGTTTGGCCAGATCATGAAAGATGTAACATGTTGACAAAGCGTAGACAATATGGCTCCAAAGATAGTTTGATGCCAGATTGCAGAGGAAGGAGATAAAAGCAGAGCTCTGATTAGCTCCACCTCAGAAGACTGTCTTGTTCATGCCCACTGATGCCAGGTTGGGGAAGGCTGGATGCCCTGATGACAGAGTGGGGAAGCACAGCAGTGATGAGGCCCCCCTCACACTGCTTGGACGTATGGGAGGCATGAGGAAACCCAGAGAATCCACTGCCGTGTCATCCCTCACGTCTCAACGTCCCTATTCTTGTTTGTGAGATATGGCCAGGGCTTTTGTTGTTGCCAAGAAGAAAGACCTAGGAGACACGGGGCTGCTCTGTCTTGAATTTTTATTAAAAGAATGAAATGTTTGGACGTGTTGGAAAAAGTTAGATTTTGCATTTTTCACGTGAATCCATAACTGGGACAAGACGAAGCTTCACTTCTTCAACTGACTGTTAGGATTTCATAATTTCTGCCCCGTTCAGGAAGTCTCCTGGCAGGTGGGTAAGGCTTCCATAGCCCGAGAGTTTTTCTGAAAGCCAGCTTTTGCTTCTCTCAATAGCCTTTCTTGATCCTGTTTTATGTCTTCCTAATGAATGAAGGCTCACTCTATCATATTTATGGATATCACACATGGTAAAAGTCCCTAGCAGGTTGAGGGCTTATTAGGAAAAGTGCTGTCTAATCAACATAGTTGATGTAAAACCAAATTAGCTCTTGTTACTTACATGGGTATGCCAAGATGAACCCTACTCTTAACTTCGTACTTGATAGATTGTGCTTGCACCACACATCCCTGTGAGGCTGAGGTGATAACAAGCCTTTATCGTAGCTTAGAAACCTGGAAACCAAAGAAAGCAGACTCTGTGTTTGCAGTGACCTGCCCTCTTGATACATCTCTACGTAGGTGCTTAGTCCCCTAGAAGGAATGCATGATCATTCCCTGGACCTGGCTGGTTTTGTGCAAGTCAGATGTGCAGTTAGTGAACACCGAAGTTGAAATAAAACTCAGTTTAACAAATGGTATACTCAGCTGGCATCGTATATTTTGCTAGATTCCTATAATAAATACTTCATATGTTTATGTTTTCTCCTCCTAGCTTCTGAGTCACAAGTTGCCACAGTCATCAAGTCTGGCTTCTCTCCTTAAGTCTTCACAGCTTCCAATATTTTTTCCATCAAAGAAACTGCCACACTACTTTTAGGGCTTGTTGTGGAGTGAAATGGAGAATATAAAGCATAAGGAAAATAGAAGACTTGTGGGAGCATTTCCAAGGTACATTGCAAAGGGAGTGTGTGTGTGTGTGTGTGTGTGTGTGTGTGTGTGTGTGTGTGTGAACCTGAGGACAGGTCAATAGCCTTCACCAATCTGAATAAGAGAGAGAAAGTGGACTGAAAAGAAAATGAAGGGTGTCAGGGACCTGTGAGACTACACAGAAAAGCCAACACTCACACCATCGAAGTCACAGAAGGAGAGGGAAAAAGAGTGGGGCTGAAAAGATATTTAAAGAAATAATGGTGACATATGATCCAGCAATCCCACTCCTGGGCCTATATCCAGACAAAATTCTTAATTCAAAAAGATACATACACCCTTATGTTTATAGCAGCACTATTCACAATAGCCAAGACATGGAAAAAACCTAGATGTCCACTGACAGATAAATGCATAAAGAAGATGTGGTACATATATACAATGGAATATTACTCAGCCATAAAAAAGGATGAGATAACGCCATTTGCAGCAGCAGGGATGGACCTAGAGATTATCATACTAAGTGAAATAAGTCAGAAAGAGAAAGACGAATACCATATGATATCACTTATATGTGGAATCTAAAATACAACACAAGTGAACTTCTCTATGAAACAGAAACGGACTCACAGACATAGAGAAGAGACTTGTGGTTGCCAAGGGGGAGAGGGTGGGGGAGGGATGGACTGGGAGTTTGGGATTAGCAGAGGCAAACTATTATACATAGGATGGAAAAGCAACAAGGTCCTACTGTAGAGCATAGGGAACGATATTCAATATCCTGTGATAAACCATAATGGAAAAGAATATGAAAAAGAATGTACGTACATGTATAACTGAATCACTGTGCTGTACAGCAGAAATTAACACAACATTGTAAACCAACTCTCTTTCAATAAAAAATTTTTTTAAAGAAATAATGGCTGAAAACTTCCCAAATTTAGCAAAAGACATGAACCTACAGAGTAAAAAAGCTAAATAAACCCCAAATAAAGACCATACAATGAAAACATCATAACTAAACTTGTGAAAACTAAAGACAAAGAAAAAACCCTGAAAGCAGACAGAGAGAAACACCACATAACCCACAGTGCACACCAACTCAAGGGCCCGTGGATTTCTCATCTGAAGCCACGGTGGCCAGAAGTGGCCCAACGTTTTTCAAGAACTGAAACTTTTAAAAACATGTCAAATAAATTTTATAACCAGTGAAAATATTCTTTAGGATTGAAGAGGAAGTAAAAACTGTCCATTCAAGGAAAATGACCAGAATTCGTCACTAGCAAACCTACCCTCCAAGAATGGGTAAAGGAAGTTCTCTAACAGAAAGGAAAGGATTACAAAAGGAAGCTTTGAGCCTTCAGAAAGGAAAAAAGAAAATCAAAATGGGTGAAAAGAGAGAAAAATATCATAGAATATTCTTCTCATGGGCTGCTTAACTCATATTTGATGGTTGAAGTAAAAATGTTAATGTCACCTGATGTGATGCTCAACCTATGTCGAAAGAATACTTATACACAATTATACTTTTAAAAGCGGTAAGGGTAAAGGGACCTACGTAGCAGTAAGGTGGCAAAACCTCAGTACCAGCAGACTGTGACCAGTTACAGATGCATGTTGCCACCACTAAGAAAACTGTACAAAGTGACAAACTCAAAACCACTGTAAATAAATCAACAGGGAATCCAAAAATTTTCAGGTAATTCACAGGAAGGTAAGAAAAGAGGAACAGAAGAACAAGAAACAGAGGAAGGGGCTTCCCTGGTGGCGCAGAGGTTGAGAGTCCGCCTGCCGATGCAGGGGACACAGGTTCGTGCCCTGGTCTGGGAGGATCCCGCATGCCGCGGAGCGGCAGGGCCCGTGAGCCATGGCCACTGAGCCTGCGCGTCCGGAGCCTGTGCTCCTCAACGGGAGAGGCCACAACAGTGAGAGGCCCGCGTCACGCAAAAAAAAAAAAAAGAAACAGAGGAAGCATGAACATTAATAGCAGCTTTATTTCCAAGAGCCCAGAACGGGAACCAAGCCAGTGTCCTTTAATGGGTTGAACGGGGTTAACCAACTGTGGTACATCCAGACTGTGGAACCATACTCGGCAATAAGAAATAGCACAATATGGATAACATGCAGCAACTTGGATCTGTCTCAAGTGAATCACGCTGCATGAAAAAAGGCCAATCTCAAAGGTTCCGTACTGCATGATTCTATTTATATGGGGCTTGAAATGACAACAGGACAGAAATAGAGAATAATTAGTGGTTGGCAGAGGTTAGGGACGGGAAGGTGGGGAGCAGTGGGAGGGATGTGACATTGGGTGGGAAGGGGAGAGGGGGAGGGGGTTACAGTGAGGAGCTGGTTGTGGTTATAAAGGGGCAGGAGGAGGGTTCTTTGTGGGGATGGACTGGACTGTTCTGTATCCTGCCTGTGGTAGTGGATGCACAAAGCTACACATGCGGTAAAACTGCACAGAACTAAATGCTCACACACAAATGTGTGCATGTAAAACTGATGAAATAAGAATAATGGATTATATTTATATCAATTTCCTGGTTCTGATACTGCACCAATCAGAACTGTACCTGGTTCTGATACTATACTGATGCAAGCATCTACCATTTAGGAAACTGGGTCAAGTCTATATGGGATCGCCCTGTATTATTCTTTTTCATTATCATTTGTATTTGAAACATAAATTTACATATAACATTATATTAGTTTCAGGTACACAACATAATGATTCGATATTTGTATATATTGTGAAATGATCACCACATTGTCTAGGTAACATCCATCACCAAACATCATTACACATTTTTTTGGTGACAGAAACTTTTAAGATTTACTCTCAGCAACTTTCAAATACAGTTGATCCTTGAACAACATGGGTTTGAACTGCACAGGTCCACTTATACTTGGATTTTTTTTCGGTAAATACACAGTCGGCCCTCTGAATTCTCAGGAGCTGTGTCCACAGGTTCAACCAACCATGGAGCGTGTGCCATGATTACTATCCACACGTGGCTGAATCTGCAGATGCAGAGTCTGTGGATACAAAGGACCCACTATGGGACTTGAGCATCGAGGATTTTGGTATCTGCAGAGGGTCCTGGAACCAGTCCTCCACAGATACCATGGGACAACTGTAGACAATACAGTATTATTACCTATATTCACCATGCCATACATTACACCACATGACTTATTTTGTAACTGAAAGTTTGTACTTTGGACCCCCTTCACCTGTTTTGCCCCCTCCTCACCTCCCACCTCTAGCAACTTCCAACCTCTTCTCTACATCTATGAGCTCAGTTTTTTTGTTTTATTAGATTCCACATAAGAGATCAAACAGTCTTTGTCTTTCTCTGTCTGATTTGGCTCACTTAGCGTAATGCCCTCAAGGTCCATTTATGTTGTCATAAACAGCAAGGTTTCACTCTTTTCTTTGGCTGAATTTTATGTATACATATATTTATACATATGTAACGTATATATATATATATATATATATATATATATATAAATTTTTTAATCTCTTTGGCCATCAATGTACACGAGTTGTCTTTATGTCTTGGCTATCGCCAATAATGCTTCATTGAAGATGGGGGTGCATACATTTAAAGCATTTTCATGTCTTTCAGATAAACACTCACAAGTGGGATTGCTGGATAATACGGTAGCGGAAATTTTACTTTTTTGAGGACTCCCCATCCTGTTTTCCATAGTGGCAGCACCAATTTCCAATCCCATTAACAACAGTGCATAAGGGTTCCCTTTTCACCACATTCTTGCCAGTACTTCTCATCTCTTGTCTTTTTGATGATGGCCACTCTGACAGGTGTGAGATGATATCATATCTCATTGAGGTTTTTTTGTTTGTTCTTTGTTTTCTTTTGTTTGCGGTACGTGGGCCTCTCACTGTCGTGGCCTCTCCTGTTGTGGAGCACAGGCTCCGGACGCGCAGGCTCAGCGGCCATGGCTCACGGGCCCAGCCGCTCCGCAGCACGTGGGATCCTCCCAGACCGGGGCACGAACCCGTGTCCCCTGCATCGGCAGGCGGACTCTCAACCACTGCGCCACCAGGGAAGAAGCCCTCTCATCGAGGTTTTGATTTAGATTTCCCTAGTGATT
Organism: Platanista minor; assembly: GCA_004363435.1. Taxonomy (NCBI): domain Eukaryota; kingdom Metazoa; phylum Chordata; class Mammalia; order Artiodactyla; family Platanistidae; genus Platanista; species Platanista minor. Next base: position 18,247 of record RJWK010031562.1, on the reverse strand, counting down.
TGGGACGTTAAGCATGCTTTCATGTGTTTTTTGGCTGTTTGTATGTATTCTTTGCGAAAATGTCTATTCAGACCCTCTGCCCACTTGTCAATCAAGTCCTTGGGGGTTTCTTTTTGCGTGAGTTCTTTACGTATTTTTGATATTAACCTCTTATCAGATATATGATCTGCAAATATTTACTCCCATTCAGTAAGTTGCCTTTTCATTTTGTTGATGGCTGCCTTTGCTGTGCAGAAGTTTTTAGTTTGACATAATCCCACTTGTTGATTTTACTTTTGTTGCTTTTGCTTTTAATGTCAGATTCAACATATCATTACCAAAACCTATGTCAAGGAGCTTACCCCAATGTTTTCTTCAAGGAGTTTTATGGTTTCAGGATTTATGTTCAAGTCTTTAATCCATTTTAATTTTTATGTGTAGTGCAGGATAGTGGTCCAGTTTTCCAAGCACCATTTATTGAAGAGACTGTCCTTTCATATTGCATATTCTTGCCTCCTCTGTTGCAAATTAGTTGACCATACATGCATAGGTTTATTATTTCTTATAATACCATAAACATCTACAATTTTCTCAAAATAAAAATTTTTGATAAATGGCTCTTCCAGAACACCCTTTATAGGTTTTCTAAACCCATTGCAAATATGATTTTCCCTCTCTTGGGAAAAAGATGGGAATAAATTATGGTGGGAATGATGATTTTCCAGTAATCTCACCAAGGTCTTTATACATGTTTCTCAGAAAAACTTCACATCAATACAACAAAAGGAACATAAAGCATTTTGTTTTCGGAGTTCCTATGTAAATTCATTCTTCATAAGTCGTTCCAAGTTAGTCTTTAAAGTTGTTGCTAAAAATCAAAAAGGAAGCTGCCCATTAGACCCACCTGGAAGAGGTTAGGTGTAACTCCTTCTTGCAAGAGAATACCACGTTACAAGAAATAATTGTATTCTCCTCCTAAAAATTAGGAAGTCAGACTGGCTCAGTCATATGGAAAAAAAATCTTCATTGTCTCCATCAGACTTACGAAACTACAAATACGGGGTGGAAACCCATGTAACAATATAAGAATACTGTGTACCATCGTGTTTTAGTTTAGTTTTGCTTTTTCATTGGAGTATAATCGCTTTACAATGCTGTGTTAGTTTCTGCTGTACAGTGAAGTGAATCAGCTCTATGTAGACCTATGTCCCCTCCTCCTTGCACCTCACTCCCATCCTCACCCATCTACGTCATCAGAGAACCAAGCTGAGCTCCCTGCGCTATACTGCAGGTTCCCACTGGCTACCTATTTTACACATGGTAGTGTATTTATGTCAAACCTAATCTTCCAATTCATCCCACCCTCCCCTTACCTCCGTGTCCACATGTCCATTCTCTACTTCTCCGTCTCTATTCCTGCCCTGCAAATAGGTTCATCTGTACCATTTTTCTAGGTTCCACATATATGCATTAATACCCGGTATTTGCTTTTCTCTTTCTGGCTTACTTCACTCTGTATGACAGACTGTAGGGTCCATCCACATCTCTACAAATAACCCTATTTCATTCCTTTTTATGGCTGAGTAATATTCGATTGTACATATGTGCCACATCTTCTTTACCCATTCATCTATTGTTGGACATTTAGGTTGTTTCCATATGCTGGCTATTATAAATAGTGCTGCAATGAACATTTACGGTGTGCATGTGTCTTTTACAATTAGGATTTTCTCATGATATATGCCCAGTAGTGGAACTGCTGGGTCATATGGTAGTTCTATTTTTAGTTTTTTAAGGAACCTCCATACTGTTCTCCATAGTGGCTGCATCAATTTACATTCCCACCAACAATATAAAAGGGTTCCCTTTTCTCCAGACCTTCTGCAGCATTTATTGTTTGTAGATTTTTTTGATGATGGCCACTCTGACGAGTGTCAGGTGACACCTCATTGTAGTTTTGACCTGCATTTCTCTAATTAGTGATGTTGAGCCTCTTTTCATGCGCCTCTTGGCCATCTGTATGTCTTCTTTAGAGAAATGTCTATTTAGGTCTTTTGCCTATTTTTTTAATTGGGTTGGTTTTTTTTGATATTGAGCTCCATGAGCTGTTTGTATATTTTGGAGATTAACCCTTTGTCCGATGCTTCATTTGCAAATATTTTCTCCCATTCTGAGGATTGTCTTTTTGTCTTGTTCATGGTTTCCTTTGCTGTGTGAAAGCTTTTAAGTTTAACTTGGTCCCATTTGTTTATTTTTGTTTTCATTTTCATTATTCTAGGAGGTGGGTCAAAAAAAGCTCTTGCTATGGTTTATGTCAAATTGTGTTTAACTCTAAGAGTTTTAGAGTGTCCAGTCTTAGGTCTTTAATCCATTTTGAGTTTATTTTTTGTGTATGGTATTAGGTAGTGTTACAATTTCATTCTTGTACATGTAGCTGTCCAATTTTCCCAGCACCGCTTATTGAAGAGGCTGTCTTTTCTCCATTGTATGTTTTTGCCTTCTTTGTCATAAACTAGGTGACCACAGGTGTGTGGGTTTACCTCTGGGCTTTCTCCCTTGTACCACTGATCTATATTTGTTTTTGTGTCAGTACCATACTGTCTTCATTACTGTAGCTTTGTGGTACAGTTTGAAGGTGGGGAGCCTGATTCCTCCAGCTCCGTTTTTCTTTCTCAAGATTGCTTTGGGTATTCAGGGTCTTTCATGTTTCCATACAAATTGTAAAGTTTTTTGCTCTAATTCTGTGAAGAATGCCATTGGTAGCTTGATAGGGACTGCACTGAATCTGTAGATTGCTTTGGGTAGTACAGTCATTTTCACAATATTGATTCTTCCAAACCAAGAACATGGTATATTTCTCCATCTGTTTAAGTCATCTTTGATTTCTTTCATCAGTTTAGTTTCCCGAGTACAATATATATATATATATATATATATATATATATATATATATATATATATATAGTTTCCTGAGTACCAGTCTTTTGCCTCCTTAGGTAGGTTTATTCCTAGATATTTTATTCGTTTTGCTGTGGTGGTAAATAGGATTGTTTCCTTAATTTCTCGTTCTGAATTTTCATCGTTAGTGTACAGGAATGCCAGAGATTTCAGTCGGCATCAATTTTGTATCCTGCAAGCTTATCAAATTCATTGATTAGTTCTAGTAGTTTTCTGGTGGCATCTTTACGATTTTCTGTGTATAGTATCATGTCATCTGCAAACAGTGGCAGTTTTACTTCTTCTTTTCCAATTTGTATTTCTTTTTCTTCTCTGATTGCCGTGGCTAGAACTTGCAAAACTATTGAATTAAGAGTGGCGAGAGTGGACATCCTTGTCTTGTTCCTGATCTTAATGGAAATGCTTTCAGTTTTTCACCACTGAGAACGATGTTTGCTGTGGGTTTGTCATATCTGGCCTTTATTATGTTGAGGTAGGTTCCCTCTATGCCCATTTTCTGGAGAGTTTTTATAATAAATGGGTGTTGTATTTTGTCAAAAGTTTTTTTTTTTGCATCTACTGAGATGATCATATGGCTTTTATTCCTTAATTTGTTAATATGGTGTATCACACTGATTGATTTGCGTATATTGAAAAACCCTTGTATTCCTGGGATAAATCCCACTCAATCACGGTGCGTGATCCTTTTAATGCATTGTTGGATTCTGTTTGGTAGAGATTAAGGGGCAGTAAAAACAGTGCTTTGGTTTCTAAATGTCTGGGTGTTCTGAAATTGTTGCAGTGCATGTTTTAAAATAACGAAAATCAGTTTCACCAAAGGAAGGAGGGACCTCTAACACGGCACATGCAAGGAAGAGTCAGTTCCAGGGAAAAGAGTATTCTTCTATCTCCAGACAAAATGAACCACAGGGGGCTTTCTAAGCCGATGTAATCTGTGTATAAATAATGCCACACAAGGGATCATCCATCCTTCAGTAAGACATCTTGATAGTAGGAGAGAGCAGACCTTGCCCTGAGGAAAAAATGCTCTGTTCAAGTTTAGGGTCTAAAATAGGTTCTAGAATGATAATCTGAGGTGAGGCTGGGGCAGGAAAGTGACCATATATATGAACTATGTTCCATAAAATGCAAATGTGTATGCAAGAGGATGGAAAGACATGTGAACTTAACACAGAGAGACCAACGGTAAATAGATTAAACCCATTTTATTTGTTTGTGGTTTTTCAGTTACTTATGTAGCATTAAAATCAAGCCAGATCATCAGGTATGTTTTATTTATTTATTTATTTCATCTTTATTGGAGTATAATTGCTTTACAATGGTGTGTTATAGTTTCTGCTTTATAACAAAGTGAATCAGTTATACATATACATACGTCCCCATGTCTCTTCCCTCTTGCATCGCCGTCCCTCCCACCCTCCCTATCCCAGGGTATGTTTTATTTAAAGCACCATGGAATTTATACCAAACTCCCATCACGTTTTATAAAAAGTAGTTTAAGTTCACTAAAAGGTACTCTTCCAACAGCCATATCAAGTCATGGAATCACATTTAAATTAAATAGAGAGAATATATTTCAATGTCAGGACACTGTAATCACTTATTCTAGCCTTAATAGACTTTTTACAAATTATAACATTGAGGAGAAAATTGTTGTTGAGAATGTAATATTTTTTTTTTTTTAGGCCTCACAGAGCAAACACTGTTCTTCAATCTCATACAAAATCCTTGCATTTCTCAATCAATCTACAAACTAGCTGAGACATAACCATTGTTCCTAAACGATACAAAGAAGCCAAGGTTTAGAGAGACTAAGTGATTGACCCAAGGATGCTCACAGAAGAGCAGGGCAAGTTTGATCAGAACCCTGACTCCAAACTGCTTCCCTTTCTACTTCATCATATATGTTTTCCCAACAAAAAGCATGAGAATCATAAAATATGACTTTAAAAATGCCCAAAGGCAATCTTTTAATTAGTTTGGATAGACTTCATTTTCAAATGTTATTAAATTTTTCAAAAAAGGTTTCACTCAGTTGTTCAAATGCTAAGACCACGTTGTCCTCTTCATTTTCACATAGTTCACGCAAAGAAACACTGTAAATGGAAATACAGACACACATAAAACTCACCCATTCTACTGAGAGTCGGTATCATAAGAATGGCTTTCCCCAGGGAGGGAGAGCTAAGTAAATCCCACTAGACGACGAAATGTGAGCAAAACGAGGAAAAGAATCGCATGGAACATATTTATCTCAAAAACAAAAAACACCCCGTCAATGAATCAATCAACTAAGACAATCACCATGCAGCTCCTCTCCCTGTATTTCACCAAGAGGAATTTGTTGTTGTTGTTGTTTTGCGGTACGCGGGCCTCTCACGGCTGTGGCCTCTCCCGTTGCGGAGCAGAGGCTCTGGACGCGCAGGCTCAGCGGCCATGGCTCACGGGCCCAGCTGCTCCGCGGCATGTGGGATCTTCCCGGACCGGGGTACCCCCTGCATCGGCAGGCGGACTCTCAACCGCTGCACCAGCCGGCAAGCCCCCGAGAGGATCTTAATGGCCACCAAGTCCCATGTAACCAGATCCCTCCTGCCTTCAATAATAGCAACACAAATCCCCTTCTTTTTCCCCACATTTTTTTTTAATGGAGTCATTTTGTGGGGTTTTTTGTTTTTTTTTGTTTTTTTCAGTATATACTTAAACTCACAGGCAACTACCTCTACAAAAAGCAAAACAATCCTCCCTTTACCTAGATGTATGAGAAAATTAAGAAAACAGGGTGTGATAAACAAAATAATGGCCCTCAAAGATATCCATGTCCTAATCCCCAGAAATTTATAAATCCTTAGGTTACATGGCAAAGGAGAATTAAGGCTGTAAATGGAATTGAAGTTGCTAATTGGCTGACCTTGAGGTGGGGAAATTAACCTGGATTATCTGGGTGGCCCACTGTTGTCACAAAGGTCATTCTAAGTGGAAGACAGGGGGCAGGAGAGACAGTGAATGTCAGAGTAACCTGATATGTCAATCAGCCCCCCAGTGCTGGCTTTGAAGACAGAAGGGGCCAAAATCAAAGCGTCTAGAAGCTGGAAAAGACAATCAAATAGGTTGGCCCAGAGGCTCCAGAAAGGAATGCAGCCTTGACAACACTTGATTTCAGCCCAGTGAGACCCACTTTGGACCTCTGACCTCCAGAACTGTAAGACACTAAATTTGTGTTGGTTTAAACACTGTGTTTGTGGTCATTTGTTACAGCAGCAATAAGGAACTGATAACACAGGTGATGAGAATGGAGAGAGGAAATCTTAAGAATGGACAGTGCAGCTGGGCTCATCAAGGACTAGGAACAGTCAGGACCTGACCTTTCATCAGCCTTTTGTAACCTGTACCTGCCTTGATTCCACTAGAGGTCCAGTTTTTCCCTGGTGTCTTCACTGACCTACCGCAAAGAATGACCAGCTCTGTACCCACAACACTGAATTTCCTCATAGTTACGTACTCACAGTTGTGACTCTTGGACATTTCCTTCTGAATGATATTCAAGAGATATAATGTGACGCATACCATCTAACTCACTGGTTTTCTTCTCAGTCCCCAGATCTCATCCTCGTGCCTATGTTTTCACGTATCATTAACTAAAATGGAAACCTTGGTTGTGGAAACTGAGAACGTGAGGGTCTAGGGATTCTTGAAGCTTTGGGATACTGCTGCCTGTTGGTCTAAAGTGCCTGGGCTGAGGCTCTGGTCTAGGTGAAAGTTCATGGATTTTGGAATGAGTTCTATTATAGAAACAATGCAACAGAGAGTTGAGGAGAAGGTCCGCAAAGTCTCTGGGGACTTGAAATGCTTGGCACCTAAGAGGCTCAGGGGCACCTTTAAGTATGAGCTCAACATTTTTCAAATTACCATTCAATTATTAGAAAATCTGAAATCAATATTTAAAATGTATAACATACCTGATAGATTTAACGGTGAGCCAAAAATCTTTCAACAGCTGATAAGCAGCTCCTTCATTCATCCTAAACAAAACAACATTTTGAAAATTAATGGTATCAAAACATTAAAGAATTTATTTCACATTGAAATGTTGGATTGGCCATTAAGGGATTACTTTTGTCAAGATGTTATTTACTAAAATCATTTCTGCCACAGACTCCCAGATGATTTAATCTGTGGGAATGACAATTATGGACTCCAGTCACAAGTTCACAACCAGAGATAATCAATGAACATGGGAGGCTGACCTTCCAGGAGAAACCCAAGTCGCAAAGTCAAGATCAGGAGCGTGGATGGGGCCAGAGAGCCAAAGAGAAGAACCAAGCGAATTACTCACTGGTGTCACAACTACTTTATTCACAATAATGAGTCCTGCTGTCAAAAATGATCAGTGTTTCTCAAGAGGGTCAGGAGTTTTAAATACTGGAATTCACTAAAGATGGTTCAAAATGTATTTAGAATGCACATTGAATTCCCCATGGTGTGACAGAATTCCCCTCCCCCGACACACCCACACAGACGTCTATGCGCTCAGTGACTGGGCCAATTTCTCCATTCCCAGTAAATCCCTGCACACTGTTTTTGATAATGGTTTCCCTGCCAAAGAGTTAAAACAACTGTCATAGTCTCAGGCCTCAGATGTGTGAATTATATTCTTTTCATATACTTCTCTCAGACAATGCAGCGTACGGCATTATGTGTCATTGTTATCCATTTTTTAAATATGTAATAATCAATACATAGTACTACATAAAAAACATATCTGTGAACATGTGCAAATACTGATAACTGTAGTGTAAATCTTTATGTCAAGTGAGTCAGCCTAAGTCTCAAGATTTTGCTGGTCAGACACGAATAACCATACCACCAAATGTATTTTCTCTTGCCCTTAGTCTTTAAGAAAACATGTCAGCACGTTTAGCACGATTAACCCATACCTGAAATTGTAAGAAGGCGTTTGCCTAAGATTCATTACATTCATGTCTTAGATGTAAAGATGCAGATGAAGATGGATATAGAAATAGAACTAGAGGCAGAGGCAGAGGTGGAAATGACAGAGAGAGGTAGAGATGGGCACGCTGGGGATGCCGGGGATGGCTGGGGAGGGAGACGGAGACGGAGACGGACACATAAAACACACCTGTTGTCCTGGACTAATCCTGTCAAGGAACCGTGTTTATAGAAATCGAGTGCATAAGCATTGAGCTGCATTCTTCTTCCTTGGTGATCAAATCCCTGTGGCCACAGCACAGGAGCCCGAGTGCTATCAATGCCAATGGTGCGCAGAGTGACCTGAAGAAATAGAGCTCTCCTTAATTTGCCGTTTATGTGTAAAGAAGGTTGACGATTTCTTACATCGCGCTTCACGGTTCCTTGCTAGGATCAACAGGTTTAAAGCACACTCTTCACTCTGAAGGGAGAGCGTCTCTCTCATACCCACTGAGGTGGTGCTGTCCCAAGTAGCCCAGGAGGATGGCTGGGCTCCACCGACGAACACCACCGCCTCACAACGTACAGTAAAAATTTTAACCACCTGCCCGCTAGAATACACCAAGGCTCACTGGGAAAGGAAAGCTAATTTAAAATTGGGTCAGTATCCTAACTGGCGCAGGAAATACCTCTGTACACAGAGTGTCAGGGGGCTGGTGCCTTGCATGTCTGGCAAGAAGGCTGAAACTGAGTAACTCTGACAATCTTCGGATCCCAGTTACTGGAACAAGAGGGAAGGGGAGGAAGATGGAGGGGAAAGGAAACGGAAAATAAGACAAGGAAGAAAGCACATCAGTAGTTTTCCACGTCTGCTCATTCCCTGAAAACTCTGTGGGGTCAACAGGAACTCTAGTGCAGGGCCAGTGAGAGTGCACACTGGTACAGCTACTTTCTAAAATGACTGGCGAGTAGCTCAGAAAGTTAGGATTATTAAAAGTCCCTAGAATATTCTTATTCCGTTATGATCCAGAAAATTGTTTTGACCCCGAAAATCTGGCAGATTTGCAATCAAGGGGAATTGGTGGATAAGTAAGGTAAAATTATGTGGGGGAACGCAGAATCTACACAACGAGAGGAAAAGAACTACATCAAAATGTAAATCAGGGCTTCCCTGGTGGCGCAGTGGCTGAGAGTCCGCCTGCCGATGCAGGGGACATGGGTTCGTGCCCCGGAACCGGGAAGATCCCGTATGCCGCGGAGCGGTTGGGCCCGTGAGCCGTGGCCGCTGAGCCTGCGTGTCCGGAGCCTGTGCTCCCCAACGGGGGAGGCCACAACAGCGAGAGGCCCGCGTACCGAAGGAAAAGAAAAAAAAAAAAAATTTAAATCATTAATTTTATTCCTGACTGTTTTTAACTTGACCGTTACGGGTGTTAAAACACTTTAGTATTTATATTCCATTTCATACACTTAAAAGGATGATGCAACGGTTCTATTTTAACATATCAACATTTATCTGAAAATGCAATCTACACCATTAGAAACTATTTAAATCTATGATAAAAATATATGCGTCCATTTAAAATGCACAAGGGTCTATACAGTCTTTCAAAATTCTTTGAAAACAGTGTGGAGGTTTCTCAAAAAACTAAAAATAGACGTACCATATGATCCAGTGATCCCACTCCTGGGCATATATCCACAAAAGACAAAAACCATGATTCGATAAGATACACGCACCCCAGTGTTTACAGCAGCACTATTTACAATAGCAAAGGCACGGAAGCGACTTCAATGTCCGTCAACAGATGACTGGATACAGAAAATGTGGTACATATGTACAATGGAATACTACTCAGCCATAAAAAAGAAAAAAATGATGTAATTTGCAGCTACACAGATGGACCTAGAGATTATCACATTAAGCAAAGTCAGAAGGAGAAAGACAAATACCAGATGATATCACTTATATGTGGAATCTAAAATATGACACAAATGAACCTCTCCATGAAACAGAAACAGAGACACAGAGTCATAGAGAACAGACTTGTTGCCAAAGGGGAGGAGGGGGTAGAGGAGGGATGGTTTGGGAGTTTGGGATTAGCAGATGCAAACTATTATATATGGAATGGATAAACAGCAAGGTCCTAATGTATGGCACAGGGAACTATATTCAGTATTCTGTGAGACACCATAATGGAAAAGAATGTGAAAAAGCACATATATGTGTATGTGTGTGTGTGTGTGTGTGTGTGTGTGTGTGTGTGTGTGTATATACCTGAATCACTTTGCTGTACACAAGAAATTAACACAACATTGTAAATCAACTACACTTAAATTTCCACAAGTTTATTCCAACATTCATATGGGTTATCCAGCATATTTGAAATGTATCTAGTTTTTTATACTTCATTTTTGACATCACTGATCCAGAATATATGGGATTTACAGCATCTACAGAAATACTGGGAAAGCCTGAAGATAGTTTTATGTGCTCTTTTCACAGCAAACCTCTGTCAATCTCCAGAAAAGTGGTGATCCTGGATTTCTGTGTAATGGAACAGGGTTTCTCAGGCCAGGGTGAGAAATTGGCCTCAAGAGCAGCTTTTCCTGCATATTTCTGTTGATACACCTGAAATTCTTTTCAATTTGGGGAATTTGAAGTCCTTGCTAAGCTGCCTAGAAGTATAAATCCAATTCTTTCTTAAGGACGTTTTCTTTATAAGCCTCTTTTTCCACTTACGTGGTCTGAAGTTTCTAGGTGAAGCAAATTGCCATCAGAGTTCCCAGAGAGACAGGCAAATGGAGAAATGGCTATTCTTCCTTCCTTGCAGCTCATCAAGTGAGAAGCAAGTTGGGAGTCTTCACACTCTTTACCTGAGAAATCTGGCCATAAAGAGGTTGGCACAAATCAGCTTTGAAGATTAAGTCAGATCGCCAAGCTTTACACACCTGCTGTAGACCAGCCGGCAAAGGGGAGACATTCAACTTTCAAGGACCAACATTGTAATGAAGACTGAATAAAAGACAGATCACGTACAGTAAGCAGCACATCCTGGCATGGAATACATTCAACAAATGTCAGTTATTAATACTATTACCAACGGTATAACATTTTGTACTATATTTTAGTTGCTTTGATCAACAGGTCATAAAAGACTAAATTTAAATTGTATCCTCTTTTAGCCCAGAATTGTTGTTATTACCTTGGTCCTTTTTCCCACCAAACTCAGACTTGGGGGCAGAATCCTTCTAGGCAGGCTGATTCAAGCAGCAACCATCAGCAGGCTTGGAAATGGCGTATGAGAAGAAGTACGTTTTCCACTCCTCCCTTTGTAAAGCACCGGAGGGCGCGTTCGGAGTCGGCTCTCATTTGTGACTGAGGCCGAACCTTCCCGCTCCTGTTCTTCCTCCTCTGGACGCTCACCACACCCACTGCCACTGTCTGCTTCCTGCTTTCACGCTGTCCAGGAAGCTACACGGTCCTCCTCCCTGCCTTCTTCTAGCTGAGGATGTTACGAAACCAGGAAATGGCTACCCAGAGCTCACCCCTTTCCCCGTATCCCTGTCACCGTTTCCAGTTTAGTTTCTCCCGCATGATTTCCAGCCAACAGCTCGTGAAAAGTAAGGGCAAAGATTAGGAGTGTTGACTACGTGCTACGTGCTGTTTGGAGATAGCTACAGACATTGGCTTAACTGTTTAAAGCTCACCCAAACTAGGTGGATAGTGTCATCCTCGTCATTTATCTGTTGAGAAAATCGAGGCAGGAATATGGAGGCCCCGGCTCGAAGTCCCACTGCTAACAAGTAGCAGAGCCAGAGCTTGGACTCAGGTCATAGGCAGAGAGTTTATGCTCATGACCACCATGCACAGCTCCTCTCAAGGAAAAAGTGACAGAATCGCTTCTTGTTTCTCCTCATCTCATAGGTGTCCTTACTCCATTTTCCAGGCCTGTCCCAAACCCAACCTTTAAACAAGATGGTTTATAAATGACTCTATTCAATGTCATTCTCCACTGTCCTTTACTTAATTCTAATAATCACACCTTCTTCCTTGAGAGAGCAGAAAGGATCCCCTTATTCTAAGGCAGACTGATCTTTCCAGGGCTCTACTCTTCTTATGGGATAAAATATTCTTAGGCAAGATTATTTATTTTTTAAACTGTTCCACAATGGAGCTAAGATACACTTACCTATTTTTGACAATGGGAGCTGATGCTCTTGTTTCATATCAGCCAGTTTGGAAACAATCAGTAGGAAAGAGGCAAAGTCCTTGGTCACCTTTGTGTTATACTCATCTAGAGCAGCCTTGAAGTCCTCAGGGAGATCCTCCAGAAACACCTAAATCATCAAGGAGGTCATCCAAGAAAAACAAAAACAAAAAACTGGAGGCCAAATATTTTTCAGAGAGACCTACGTACCATCCTTGAAAACTGAAAGTTTAGAAGAACTGCAAAGAACAATGTAATATAATTCTATAGTTATCTATCTATTCAGTAATGTAACTGTTCCATTCTTTCATCTATGAAATTCAGGTGAAATTCATTTTTTATTCCTATTTGTGTTATAAAAACCAATACCTTTACTCTTAAAAATTTGTTTTCATGCTATTTAATCCAAACTCTTTTAAACAGAAGTATGCCCTCAAGTGACATTAGACTTGTGAATATTTCAAAGAATCTAGTGACATCTTTGGAAAGCAAGCAACAATATAAAGTCCCTTTTGTGCCTGGAATAAACCTCACTTAATTGCGAGGGTCTTCAAAACCCCACTGGATTCATTCTTCTAATATTTTGTTAATTATTCTTCCATCTATATTTTCATGAAAGAGATACATCAATAATTTTTTATAATGTCCTTGTCAAGTTTGGATATTAAGTTTAAGTTTTGCTCCCTCTTTTTATACTCCCTAAGAAGAGTTTGCGAAAATTTGCTGTTATTCTTTAAATGTTTAAAAAAGTTCACCACTGAAGCCATCTGAACCTGGGTTTTTTTAAATGGGAAATTAAAAAAAAAATAATTGGTTACATTTCTTTAATAGCTATCAGATATAAAATTATTCATATAGTCCTTGGTTAGTTTTAGAAAGTTGCATTTTCTAGGAATTTGCCCATTTTGTCCCAATAGTCAAATGTTTTTTCCATTTGATGTACTACAGAAGATCTGTAATAATGTCTCATTTTCTTTCCTGATAACTGTCATTTGCGCTTTCTCTCCCTTCTTTGTCAATGAGTCTTGCTGTGTATTCATCACTTTTATTATAAATCTTAACAAAGAAGCAACTTAGTTAGGTCTTGCTGATTTCCCTTTTTTGTACAATTGTTCTCAATTTACTTTATTTCTGTTCTCATTTTATTATTCTTTGTCTTGTATTTCCCTTAGGTTAGATACTCTGTTTTATTTATTTTTCTTTGTTTTGTTTTCTCCTAACTCCTTAAGCTGAAAAGTCAAATCACTGAGTTTTTTTCAGCCTGTCTTCTTTTCTAAGATGTAGGTTATAAAGGCTATAAATGTCCCTCTATTCATTGCATAAATCACATCTTATATTTGTATGTATTCTTCATTATCATTTAACTAAAATATTTGATACTTTCCATTTTATTTATTGTCTTATGTGTATTCAGAAATGAAACGAGTTTGTTCAATTTTAAGGCAATTAAGGTGTTTCTGGTCCAGAAACAAATTTCCCATATATATTACCAGCATATATTTGACAAAGGTACCAATAACACACAGTAGAGAAAGGATAGATAGTCTGTTCAAAAATGGTATTGGCAAGACGATATATACATGTAAAAGATTGAAATTGGACCCCTACCATATGCTGTACATAAAAATAAACTCAAAACGGATTCAAGACTTAAATGTAAGACCTAAAACTGTAAAATTCGTAAAAGAAGATACAGCAACATTGGTTTGGGCCATGATTTTTTAATGTAACATCAAAAGTATAGGCAACACAAGTGAAAATAAACAAGTGGGACTATGTCAAACTAAAAACCTTCTGCACAGCAAAAGAAATAATCAACAGAGTGAAAAGGCATTTCTGGAATGGGAGAAAATATTTCTAAGCCAACCATCTGATAAGGGGTAATATCCAAAATACTTAAGAATCTAGTACAACTCAATAGCAAAACAAACAAACAAACAAAAACAAAAGAAAAACGGGCAAAGGACTTGAAAAGACATTTCTTCAAAGAAGGCATACAAATTGCCATCGTGTATATTAGAAGTTGCTCGGCACCATTAATCACCAGGGAAATGCAGATCAAAACCACAATGAGATAGCACCTCATACCTGTTAGAATGGCTATCATCAAAAAAAACAAGATTATAAGGGTTGAAGGAAAATTTTAAATGTAGAAAAATTCGAAACTTATACACTGTTGGTGGGAATGTAAACTGGTACAGCCACTATGAAAAACATACAAAGTTTTCTTTAAAAAAATAAAAAAATAGAACTATCATATAACCCAGCAATTCCACATCTGGGTATATCCAAAAGGGTTGCAATCAGGATGTTGAAGAGATACCTGTACATCCATGTTCACTGAAACATTATTCACAACAGGCAGGACATACATACAACCCAAGTGTGTATCAACAGGATGAATCGATAAGAAAGTGTGCTGTATACATACAGTGGAATATTATGCACTCTTAAAAAAGGAGATCAACATGGATGTACCTAGGGGACATTATGGGAGGTCAAAGAAGCCTCACAGAAGGACAAATACTGCATGATTCCACTTACACGGGGGACTTAAAAATAGTCATACTCATAGAAGCAGAGAATATTGTCAGGGGCTGGGTGGAGGTGGAAATGGGAAACTGTTTTTCACTGAATAGAAATTATTGTTATGCAGGCTAAGTAGTTCCTGTAGATCTTCTCTACAACATAGTACCTATGTTAACAATACAGTACTGTGTACTTTAAACTACATTAAGAGGATAAATCTCATGGTAAGTATTCCTAACTAACTAAATAAATAAAACCAGAAGAAAAATTTTGGACATGGTGGATATGTTTAGTGTCTTTGTTGTGGCAATGATATCACAGGTGTATGCATATGTCCAAACGCATTAACATGTATATATTAAACGCAGGCAATTTTTATATATCAATTATACCTCAAAAAAACTTTAAAAATAAGGTACACATATCCTCTTGATATGTCATGAAACCAATCACAATATATTTACCCTGTTTTAACTTATGTTTAAAACATACGCTAAGTATCTGTACACATTCATGCACAGAAAATAAACAGCAGAGTGGAGTGAAAATTATATCCCCATTTTCTTCTACCTTCCATTATTTTGGTCAGAAAGTCAGCTATCAATCTTATTATTGCTTTTTTCAAGGAAATGTCTATTTCGGCTCTAGCTGATTTGTGTTTTTCTCTTTGTTTCTGATTTTCAGTAGTTTTAGTTTAATGTTTCTTTATCCTTCTAGAAGTTGACTTATCTTTTGAAACTATGGAGTGCTGTCTTTCATCAGCTTGGGAAAATTCCCAGCTCTTATTTTTGAATACCCTCCTGCCATTCTTCTCCCTCCTCTTCTCCTGGGATTGCCATTATATTACATTACACCTTTTGAATGTGATCCACGTTCTCATATGCTATTGCTTTTATTTTCATTTTTTTCTCCCTGTGCTGCAATTCGGATACCTTTTATTGAGCTATCAGTCAACTCACTGATTCTGACGTCTGATATGTATATTCGGATCAGACATTATATTTTTCAATTCTGGACTGTCCAATTTAATTAACTGGTGAAATTCTCTATTCTTTCATCAATTTTGAAATTATCTAGTGAAAGTCTCCATCCTCTCATCAATTCTATCTCTTCCCCCATTTTCCTGAGCAGTCCTTATATTCTAACTTCAATATCTGAATCACCTTCATGTTGATTATTATTGCCTGCTTTCATTCCTGCTAATCGGTCATATGTTCTTGCTTACTCCCTTTTTTAGGTTGTTTTTTTTTTTTTCTTTCTTTCACCAGAAGTGTTTGTCAAAGGACCTGATAGACTTCAAACAATGTTATCTTCCACTGGAGTGAGCTCCCCAATTGTGTGTTTGGCCAAGTGAGTGAAGATGTGATCACCTCAGTCTAAGTCGATATTGAAGTTGATTGATACTGTTTTCCAGTTTTAATAAGTCTCAGTCTACATCTGGTGCATCTCTGCTCCTAGGCCCTCTTGGATTTTGAGTATGAGGCTGGTGGGTCTCAGTCTTCTCAGCCCTAAAAGATTCCCAAAGATCCACTTCATTCCTGTAGAGCTTCATAACCTACATTTACCTCTTCCAGCCCTAGGTGGCTTTAAAAATGCCTTGAGGGTAATATAAGCCTATGAATAAATACAAACTCTTCCTTCTAGTGGGTTTTTATTTAATAAATGCTACAAGACTGCAAGAAATTTGGTGTAACACCCCAACATTTCATGCAGATATGACCCAGTGAATGTCCTGAGTTAACACTCTCTCAAGTGCCTAGTCTGTCACTCCAGCTCCATGGAATCACTGAAAGCTTTATTGTTTTGTTTTGTTTTTTATCTCATAGGAGAGGCTCTCTGGATAGGCAAAGTACAACTTTCAACCTTGTCCAGAATCAACAAGTTCTTTGAGAGAAAAATCATGGTTGGAGAGTCCAATCGCACCTTGGATAAGTTCTTGCCATTTTATAATCTCAGCCAATATAATCCTCATCCTTTCCACAGCTCTCTGTTGCAACAGGAGTGACGGCCACCTAGCATGTCTCACCTGGAAGTGCTCAAATTTCCAATAATCTTTAAAGGAAAAAAGAGAGCGAAAGAGGAACCTTTTTTTATTGTACTTTTTTCTGTCATAACCACCTGTGTAAGAATAGAGATACTGACTTGCCTTTTATAAGACAAATAAGTTTATTTAACCAAAACAAATAATAGTCCAAGAATCTACATGTGAAGAAAAAGCTATGACGATGAAAAGTCAATGACTAAAATTGTGTTCACTGGTCTAGAGAACATTCTGTGAGGGCTAAGAATGGTAACTTAACACTGTGATGTTAGACAATATAGATGAACTCTTCTCTTTTTCTTCTTCTTTGTCACCTTTTACCAAGGTTATCTGGTATAAGCAGCCCTTCCCACTTTCTAAAATTCTAGTGAAATGCATTAGTAATAATATTTGATGCTGATTTAATCACAGGGAATCATGAGCAAAGAAATTCATTGCAAATAAAATCGGACAACGGTCTGTGTGTCAAGGGATGATTTCTTAGATGACTATTCTAATATTTTTTCAGTGAGAACACTATAGCTTACAGCATACACTTCCTGTCCATAGACCTACTACAAGGTAAAAAGATGCTAAAAGAACTAGAGAGTCACTGATGGGAACTATTAGTTCATTTAATGTATAATTACGTACATTTTCTTCTTTAGCCACTGATTGCTACGCTTTTATACAGTCCAATGGAAAACCTGAGCAAAACTTTTTATCCCATTTTTCCTCAAGGCATTTAATCTCTTGATAGATTTATAGAGGAGACATGTGAATTACAGATGAAAGATAACACTGATTACAGAAGAACAAATTATTTCTATAAAACAAATGAACTCTATATTAATAAAATTCTGCTGCTGTGGAATCATTTATGGTAGGATCTGTTAAATTGTCTTAATTATTTAATGTTATCAGAATCATAAACTTTACCTTGGATTGATAAAACTTGAACGTAGCATCTTGGAACTTTGATGGAAGATATTTTCTTCCAAACAGATTTGCCAATACTAACACTAGCTTTTCCATAACATCTTGAGAAAAATGTTTTGAGCCTATACAAAATAAAATATCTTGTCATAAACATAAAAAGTGCATTAATCCCATTTTTAATGTTTAAATTGAACAATATAAATTGAATGTTATATTGCATGTTATTGCATGGAGACTAGAAATTTGTAACAAGTAGAGCGACTAGAGAGTGACTATCTCTGCTGGCAGCTTTACACCTGTGCCTTCTTTTTCCTTCTTGCCGCTCCCCCTCTACTTCAGACTCTTGTAACTCCAACCAAAGACCCTTGTCCCCTTACCTGGGACCTTCCTCTTTAGTCTATGATTGGTTTTCTTAAGCATTTAATGATCATGATCTCACCTCCTCAAAAGCCTCTGACTGCATCTCAATGCCTCATAAACAAAATCCAATCTCCTCAGCCAAGCACATAAGCGTTTCCAAAACAAACCCACAAATAACCCCCCAGCCCCCTCCCCTCCCCTCCCCTCCCCTCCCCGCCACTCATGTTAATATACTGTCACCCCCTAACACAACAAGGTAAAGCAACTACACTCCAATAATATCTATATATCTATATGTCTACATATCTCCCATCAACCTGACTCACTC
>RJWK010031561.1:0-24150 GCA_004363435.1 Platanista minor | reverse complement strand
ACCTCTCTGCTAATGATAATCTGTATTTGCAGCCACTCCCCAGCGCTAGCATCACCGCCCCAACTCCACCTCAGATCATCAGGCATTAGACTCTCATAAGGAGCACACAACCTAGATCTCTCGCATGCGCAGTTCACAGTAGGGTTCCCGCTCCTATGAGAATCTAATGCTGCCGCTGATCTGACAGGAGGCAGAGCTCAGGCGGTAATGTGAGAGACGGGGAGCGGCTGTAAATACAGATGAACTTTTGCTCGCTTGCGCGTCACTCACCTCCTGCTGTGAGGCCCGGTTCCTAACAGGCCATGGACCACTACGGGTCCATGGCCCGGGGGCTGGAGACTCCTGGTGTGTGGAGTTCAGAATTTATCACATTATCCAAAACAGCTAAACCTGGTGATTGCAGTTTCTCAAGATCCCAAGTGATTATCTCAACTCCACACTCCTGTTACCTAACACCTTCAGAATATAATTAAACTCTATAACAATCACAGTTTATTTAGCAGTATAGCTATATGTTAAGTGTATAGAATCTGGAGTTGACTTGCCTGTGTTCATATTACAATTCAATCAACAATTAGCTTTTGTGACTCTAGACCTTATCTTCTGGACTCTATTTACAAATCTGTAAAATAGGATTGAAAATAATTCCCAACCCCTAGAGAAGTTGTAAGGTTAAATTAGAATATGTGTAAAGCAATTAGAGTAATGCCTGACACACAGTGTATGTTCATTAATCAGTCTTGTATATTACATTTTGCTCAGTGGATTAATTTCATTCTAAGTCTTTGAAATGGTTAAATTATGCAGAAACTCTCAATTTTCAGATATTTTGCACGTGCTAACTAATGCATTGTTAGACTCTCATGAGTTTTGGGGACCTGGCTGCTGAGGCACTTAATTCTTGGATGACAGAGGAGCTGAGACCACTAAATTATCATCCTACATTGATGACAGCTTAAATGTTCCATGTGTCATCTGGGTGATTCTTCATCATGAACAGACTGTAAAACTTCAAAATTTTAAAACATGTTTGAATGGAAAAACACAGAAGAACATGATAATACATAGGCAATCTCATCATTCTAGGGTTACAGCTCATACTTGGCAACAGTTCCACGGTAGCCTCTTTTAGAGAGTGCCACATTTTCACGAGAAATTTTCTTAAAATTTTGTAACTAGAACACAGGCTCCACCATAAGAAAAAACAAAGAGCTTTCTGAAGTGATCCCCATGACTCTCAATGTGCAATAAATTATAAAAATTATTCCATTCCATGGAACCCCAAATACAATAAGCTCTAAAGGGAATAAAGTCTATTGTTTTGGTAGCACTATGCTCTGCCATCATTATATTTTCCCTATCTTCATTTCCCAGCATGTGTATTATGGAGCATAAGAAAATTAGACAAGTGGTTGCCCAGCTATAATGCATCCTGTGTTAGGCTCATTATCAATAAGAACTAACTGAATTTCATCAAATGATTACAATTCCAATCAGAGTAATGATAAAACACATTCTAAAGAAAAAAAAATTTATTGTCTTCCTGTCTCTCAGGAAAGCTATTACCTCAAGTAAGATCTATGAATAGATTTAAACTAGTCATATCAGTGACTTCCCTGGTGGTCCAGTGGTAAGACTCTGAGCTTCCAATACAAGGGGCGCGGGTTCGGTCCCTGGTCGGGGAACTAAGATCCCACATGCCGCGCTATGCGGCCAGAGAAAAAAAAGAAAAAGAAAATAAAAGAATAAACTAGTCAATCAGCAATATTTTAAACACAAACATTATAGCATTTTATTTCCTGGAAAAATTAAAGACCAAATTTAATTTTTTTCAATTCTTTTTTAAGGAAAATTTAATTCCAAATTGAAATCTGCCTTGTTTCCTTTTGTGCTTATGGTCTGACATGAAAACTAATATTTATATTTTGCCCAATTTTTTCAATTCTTTTTATTATGTTCTTTAGCATTTTTCTCTGTTTGTAAAGAAATCACCCATTTGGAATGTCAATTTTTAAGCTTTTTCTTCTCTTTTTAAAATGTCCATGTTGGTTCATTTTATACATATGATTTCTTTGCCAACTAAATTATGATAGCCTAACTTAGTTATAAATATATGAAATGTTTTGATTCTCTTATAATAAAATTAACACTAAACACTAAATGTTTTCTACATTAGCCCTACATTACTGTTAGCAGATTTATTTCATTTGTCATGTGAATTATACTGATTTAAGAGGCTGGTGATTTTCAGAGAAAATACAAATTTTACACTATTTTCTTTTAAATGGAGAGAAAAACCGGCACATAAGTCTTATGAAAGGGCTTATAGCTCTTGGAAATTCACAGAAATCTCCAGTAATAACTGTAATAAGTAATAATGTAATGATATACTGTAAGAAGGATTTTACAATTTGAAAATTTCTAAGCATAAGAAAATAAAATAAGATTATGATCATGTTAACCTACTGAATAAGAGCACTGAACTGTCAAAAAGCCTAATCCACAGGAACAATTTTGTCCTTCCACATTTAGGTTTATACAGTGTTTTTTGTCTGGGTGTGTTTGTATTCTGCTGTTATGTGTGCACACATGCATCTACTCACGGACTGGTGGGCAGTGGATGCAAAGAGGGAAGTAAAACCTTTTTTTTTACCAGAAGGTTGTTTTGGGGCCTAAAGCAAATAGGCCACATGTTTTTCTATGCGAATACACATTCCTTGGAACCATTACAGTTCTATTTTTCTGAAGATACATTTAAATTGCATTTGAGAAATCAAAAGGAAAAAATACATCATCCACTTTGACTTGCTGCTTTAAGTGTTCTACTCACCTATAGTGTATAACCCAAAAGATCCCCAAAGAGCCATTCAGTCAATGAAGGCAAGAATCATATCTGTTTTGCTCACAACTGTATCCCCAGCATGTAGCAGGGTTCTTAAATGGCATTTAATAAATATTTTACTGTTACAGTAAAAAACAAACCATTGAATGAATGGAAGACCTTATTTCATTAAATTTATAACAGCTCTTCTTGTATGATAAAATAATAATAATATGGATATCAGCATAAAGCATCATTTAGCAGAAATATTCCTCACATCACTCAAATTTTTACAAATTTATAAATGGGAAATGGGAGCTTTGGGACTTAGGTGCCTCATAGATTTGTGTTCCGATTTCTGCACTGGAATCAAGAAAGCATCAGCTCTTTAAAATTGTCTGGTTTTTAAAATCCACATGTGCAAAAAGGAGACTCAACTAATTGCCCTCAGAACGCTGCTAACAGGATTAAAGTATACAATACAGGGTTTATAAAAGCCATGCAAAGGTAGATATACCTTTTCCCCTATGTTACAGTCCACATTAATATTTTAAAGAAATGTCTGGAATTTAAGATAGTTAACAAAAATAACTGGCAAAATTTCTTTTCAAATAGTATTAGAAAAAAAAAACCCTGAAATTGACTTTAGAACATTATTTGCTCCATGTATGTAGACAGGCAATGTTACTAGCTATAAAAACACAATGTTAGCAGATATGGAAATAGACATACTCTGCCTTTTTCTTGTTCAAAAATGACTTTGTATATTTAAATCGTCTTATTGGTTATTTATTGACATAGAGCACAAGTGAGCAGTCATTCTGCTCAAAACAACCACAACAATAGTAATAATTTGAAGACAAAAATCTGTTCATCACCTTCTTTTCCTGCTGTTGGAAAAGTCAAAATTAAAAAAAAAAAAAAAAGGTACCTTTCCTCAGCAGAAATGTTTTTGCTTTCCCTTCATATTGTGAATTTGATGATGGAAATAGTTCAATCTCTCCTTAAGTTTTCAATCACTTGGTTTCCCTTAGTAAAAATCAAATTAGTAACAGCCTTTACTTTTGCTAATTTTGCTTCTTTGGCACTTGGACATTATCTCCATTACAGTCCAAAAAATTCAATTAGGGTCCTATGAATTGCTTTTCCAAAGAGTATCTAGTGCATAATGCCCAAGTCCACCCCAATATTAATTTGTATCTGATTTAAAAATGGAGAGACTACCTTCCTGGTTTGGATGTTTTTGAACAGTAACTATAACCAACGCTTCCATTTAGTTCCTTTTATTTTAGTCCAGATAGTGACTATTACCTGACAGCCACATTTTGAGACTCTCATTTTCAAATTACAGTTGTCACCATAAGACTATATAGATCCTAAAACTCTTGTAGGTCAATGAAATTATAATTCCAAATGTGCACAAAAGTCTTCAGTATCTCTTGCTTACCTTATTTTTTTTTTTTTTCTTAGTACATCTTTTTCTGAGGACCAACTTTACAGAAGTTCTATGACAAACTTAAGCATTTTCCTGACACCAAAGGGTTGGAAATGAATGCACAAACCATAACTGAAGGCAGCATTTCTCAGTATGTAGAACTGTAGATTCCCTAGGAAACATTAAAGGTGTCTCCAAAATCAGATTTGTGCAAAAAAAAAAAAAAAGTACAGTTATTTCCTGCATATATTTTGTTAACTTCATAACATACAGACAGTTCAGGAAATTACACACAGTCTGGAAAAATGGTGGACAGTAAGATAGATGGAATCTGGGACCTTGGATGTTCCCATGGGGCAGAGCCACCTACTAGGTGGTTTTCTCAAGACATTTACTGAAACAGAAGTAAATCTCTACCTTGTTTGGTCCACTGTATGTGGGTGTCTTTATTACTGTTGCTTAAGGCATTATGAAGTGTGCTTTCTAATACTGGAAGCTGAAAACATTCCAGGTAATAGAATCTTCATCTCTTGTTCCAGCTCCCAACTCCTGCATTATAGTCTTTGTAGCTCTAATGCCATGTCCTCCTTCCTCACCTGGAAAATTCATTCTCCAAGCTCAATTATTACATCCTGTGAGAAAACTTCCCCAACTCATTCAGACAGCCTTACACAGTCCACTCAGCTCCCTGCGGATTACTTATTTGAGAAAGAATTCTATGATAAAATATGATTTTAAGAGACAGTCTCAGATAGCTTGAGAAGAGTGACTTTTGTTTATTTTTTCCTTAATTTAATTTTATTTATTTTTTAATTAACTTTTTATTGGAGTATAGTTGATTTACAATGTTGTATTCGTTTCTGCTATACAGCAAAGTGAGTCAGTTATACGTACACATACATCCACTCTTTTTTAGATTCTATTCCCATATAGGTCACTACAGAGTACTGAATAGAGTTCTCTGTGCAATTCACTTGGTTCTTAGTAGTTAGATTACTGCTTAACTCTTTAATTTAACTTTGTTATTATGACACTGACATAATATAAACTACAGTATCCTGCATAAATTAAGTACAACCCAATTTACCTGAAGAAAAATCATGCCAAACAAAATGAAAAACATATTTGTGTCCAGTCTCTCTGTGTTGGGGTATTTAGGCTCATAAGCCTATCTCATAAAGAAAGAATTGGAATGAAAAGACATAAATAATAGTTCTAAGTTAAGACAGAATGCCATCTGTGCCCAGAGTGCAAGTAATCTGTTTTCAAGCCAAGAGCTCATATCTCCTCTACATTATTCAGCGTCTCTACTTAAAAATGGGTAAATTTAGCCCATCATTGAGAGTTTTAAGAATGACTTATGCTTTAAAAAAATAAGTTCTTAGGAAAATTGTTTCTTAAATTCAGTTCCTTGTTTAAAATCAGCAATTGCCAACCATATACATGATATATATATTATATATATATATATAAAATATATATATCATGTTACATAATCAACAGTAGACATCTACTGATTTAAAAAATATATATACATATATGTATACATACATACCATATATACATATATGGTATTTTAAAGGAGTGTGAAGAAAATATTTAAAGGTATCAATGCTATTTCAACCTTTATTTGGTAATTTTCAATCAAAAAAGCTTTCCAATTTTACATTATAAGAAGAAAGAAAGGACGGACAAGTATTTCAGCCAATCCTGAACAAAGGCAGACCTGTATCCATCTAAAAGTCTAGCATGTCACATAACAGCCTCAACTGGAAAAGTAACAGAACATTATAGGGAAAAAAAAAAGAAAATGTAAGGAATTTCTTGAACCTACTTGGGATATGGGCAGACCTGACACAGAAATTTAGCTAGTTCAAAGTGCTATCAAAGAGTGCTTCATTAGTGTTAGGACTATAGGCAAAACTTGGGTTAGTGTACAGTGCTCTATACAAAAAGGAGGAAAATTGGTATTGGACAGTGAGTGAAAAGTTAATCAACTTTTAAAAATTTTACAATGTGTTATAAAAAAAGACTTAGTTTTGAGTAACCTATGGAGGGTCCAAGAGACTTAACAAGTTCACAGACCAACTTTTAAACTATCTGAGGCCTCCTATTTAGGACTGAGCAAAAGGGAAAGTCTTTAGTCATTTGAATAAATAATTAAGAATAGTTAACATTATAGAGTGCTCCCTTTGTGATAAGCATTACATTAATTGTATTATCTCTTATTTCTCAAACCTAAAAAGTAGTAATGTAATTATTCTCAGTTTTACTGATAAATCAACTGTCTTAGAAAGATTAATTACCTTGTTGAAGGTCATAAGCGCCATCACTTTTGGACACTGGTCTACTTCCAAACACCACATTCTTAAGCCCTACCCTATATTACCACCTGTGCTGACAAAGGGTAACATGCATTATGTGGGACTATCATTTGATGATCTTCAAGTACACTGATATTCTTAAAGGCATCCTTCCAAAGACTGAGGGTTTTAGTCCTATACACAATGAAGTACTGATTAAAATCTAAAATATTTCTGCTGGACTCCACCATTTAGTCTTGCTTCAAATTAAGTAGATTAAAATAAAATTCTATCACATATAACTTGTGTAGAAAAAACATTATTGCTTCATTTTCTAAACAGGCTGAAAAATTAAAAGGAGCTTAAAAGTCCACATTTGCAAACCCCATCTAAAACACCTTTATGTGAATTCCTTTACACTTTACACATTATTATGTAAGCACTGTCAAAGACTACATCACTTTTTTTTAAGGTGGAAATAAAATTGCAAACCTTGAAAAGAAGGATTTTATTACCCATCCATAAAATTCAAGTTTACAAGAGAGCTGGAATATATGCTATGGTAACCTGATCATGCATAAAAGAGGTGATACACTCAGTGGCTCACATTACTTTAATTAAAAACCTGCTTAGGGTCACTTCAGGCTGGGGAAAAGAACGGTAATAGAAGTCACAAGGGAAGATTTATATTCTTGATAGTACCACTAACAAGGAATCCTGCATAATATAAAGATTGGTTTATTTCTGTGTCAGAAAGCAATCAATATAAACTAAATGTGAGATGTACAATGCTTTTATTAGAGAGAGGGAATTGTATTATCCATTCATAAAATTCCATTTAGGGCTGACTCATGAGTTTCCATTCAATCACTTACACAAACTTGTGAACTTTTATCTAAAAGTAATCAACGCATGCAGCAATAGAAATTACTTAACCTCAAGATACATGGGAGGAGTCCCCCCAATGAAAACGATATTTTAAAAATTATTAACGAAAGATACCTTAGACATATTCCTGGGGGTGGGGGTTGGGGGAAGGGGCAGGTATTAATGAAGAGGGTTCAATTGGAGCATCTCTGTAAGTAAACAGAAAGTTACTCTTTAAAGTGAGAACCAGACCAAATGGAGGAGGAAAACAAAGTGGAAATAGATTTGACTAGTGAAACAGAATCATGGAAATTAGAAAATTTAGCTTTTACCCAGATCCACTGATAGTCAAAACCCTTACACTAGGAGGTAATTTTTCACAATCCATTCGTTAATACTTCTACTTATAACAGCCCTCACAATTCTTCTAATTCTTATAACAGCCCTCAGAGTTGCAAAAGGCAAATAATATCATCCCCATTTTACAATATGGAAACAAGCCCCAAGAGCTCAGTTGGCTCCCTCACCCTTAATGCAAAGTTACAAATGGACAGAGGACATCATAATTGCTACTTGAAGTCAACTATCCTTTCCAGATAATAAACTATCTCATCAATATAGTCTAATGTCAAGGAGAAGAATTGGTATTGGAAAATAAAAAATTAATCAACGCTTTTTACTTTATGATAAGTAATAATAAGGTCCAAGAAACTAACAAGAAATACTCCTCATCTCTGCTAATATTACAAATGGAATATATATAAATATAATATTTAACATTGGTCATAATAATGGGTTATGTTTTAATAGACTATTATAACAATCTTTCAGTTATGCATTTAAGCTATTGTTTTTGGTTTTTTAAATAAATTTATTTATTTATTTAGTTTTGGCTGCTTTGGGTCTTCGTTGCTATGAGCAGGCTTTCTCTAGTTGCGGCGAGCAGGGGCTACTCTTTGTTGCAGTGGGTGGGCATCTCATTGCCATGGCTTCTCTTGTTGCAGAAGACAGGCTTTAGGCGTGCGGGCTTCAGTCGTTGTGGCACGTGGGCTTAGTGGTTGTGGCTTGCGGGCTCTAGGGCGCAGGCTCAGTAGTTGTGGTGCATGGGCTTAGTTGCTTTATGGCATGTGGGATCTTCCTGGACCAGGAATCGAACCCGTGTCCCCTGCCTTGGCAGGTGAATTCTTAACCACTGCGCCACCAGGGAAGTCCTGCTATTGTGTTTTAAGATCAGGACAATTTCTTGACTTGCTTACAATTTGAAAAGAATAGACAATCCTGCATTGGAAGTAATTATTTTCCTGCGTTTAAGTCAACTCCAACTTCAATGAACACTTATTTCACATGTGGTGAGACCCCCACCACATGACAGGAACTATGCAAAGAACTGGGACAAAAAGATAATTCAACGATTACTGCTCTCTTTAACAGTCTGTTGATTCTAAATTAGCTATACAACAGTTCATTACTATATTTATGACAAGTTAACAAACCACAGAAAACGCAACATTGAAGATGTTCAATGCAAACACTGAAGGTGGTTATTTCTAAAAATACTTTTCAATTACTTCACCATTTCTAGTTATA
Source organism: Platanista minor (assembly GCA_004363435.1). NCBI lineage: Eukaryota > Metazoa > Chordata > Mammalia > Artiodactyla > Platanistidae > Platanista > Platanista minor. The sequence continues at coordinate 15,137 of RJWK010031561.1, read as the reverse complement.
AAATGTACCTCATTGTATTTTCTTTCTTCCTAGATCTCATGTCAAAGTCAGTAAGGTTGATTACTCTTTCATTTGTGAGCGCTAACTCTTTTCATTCTCTTTGACATTAAATCATGTTGATAAGATAGTATATTATGTAGAAAAGGAGTGGAAAAAACACCTACAATTACTTTCCTTCTCAAGCGTCAATGTATGTGGAACCTTTTGGAGGCTTTGTTTATAAAGCTAACTGGACTTAACTAATTCTAAGAAATGTGACATTTACTATTCAAAATGAAAAAAGTTATACATGTTTCAGAAAAGTTTAAAAACTGTTACAATTATAATGCAACTTATTTAGTCCTTTAATGCAAATATACTTTACTTGGTGAAAATTCGATGGACAGAAAAATCATGAATTATTCTTAAAACTTAGCCTTGTTATTTGGCAGGAAATTAAGCCTGAACACAAGATAGTATGGCCAAAATCACCAGATGTTTTCATAGAATGCAGATATTGTGCTAATGAATTCCATCCTCATGGAAAATTCCACCTCATTTTACAAGGTTCAAAATCTGCTCCCTCAAGGAATGGAAATATTATTGGAGTCGCTGACTAACAGGCAGAACATAGCCCCACATGATGAAACAATTTGTTCAATTCTTTTCTTTTCTTGGAAATACCATTCCTTGTCCATTGTAGAGTCTTGTCATTGTAGGCTCTACAATGTCCTGTGTATGTTACATTTTTTGTTAATATTTTTTAAAATTAAAAAAGATATTGAAATGTACCAAGAAGTAAATAAACCATCTTATATCATGCATATTCCCATACCCAGAAATCAACAACAATGATATCTTAGCGTATTTGTTGTTAGTATTTTTTTTCAGAAAAATCATTTAATTATTTTTTTACTAGGAGTCATGCTTACTGTAAGGAACTCAAAACCTTATTTGTCAAGAAATAAAAAGTATAGCAAAATGATTTAAAATACTCAAAATCCTCATGCAGAAATAACTAGAATTGATATTAGGGGAAATTCATTTCAGACACCTTTCAAAGCATACATATGGATGGATGAATGGATGACAAATGACATCTTTATGAATACTGAATCATTACAAATATGATTTTTTAAATTATTAAATTTAATTTCAATAAAGTATAACAAAAGAATGAAACTGAAGACAGTGATGAATTTCTAATATTTCTCCATCAAAAAAGATATTATTTCTTTAAATTTCCTTTTGGTTTAAGAAAAGATATTATGAAAAATATTAAGAAGGTCATTATCTTTTTTTTAAATTACATGCTAAAGGGTATGATTCTGTATGATTCTTTGCTGTGATGTATGACGATATTAGCAGTTTCATAGGTACCAATCTCGCCCCTTACTTCCAAAGTTTTAAATGTGAATATGCTTAAACTTACCTTCTCTAGGCTTTAACATTGTCATTTCTGTTAAAATATTACCTTTAGTTGCTAAGTTTTAGTTTTATACTTAAATAGACGTGAAGCTTACCATTATTTTCCCCCTGTGGTCTTTCCTTTCTGCATTCTTTATTTTAATTCAAACATTCATTGGCTTGAATTTACTGTCAGGATGACTTTGTATACACATACACACATCGCTACCTATCCATATAAGTATAAATACATAATCATTTAAAAAAACAAACAAACAAAAAAGACTAATAGAGAGAAAACAAATGTAAAAGAAACTCCAAATACTAACACAAGGGAAAGTATTAAAACTGTGCTCTCAACTAATTCAGATTTTGTAAATGTTCTTTAGCTAATTTCAAAATAATTTAATTAAAGGGAATGCTATGTTGACAAGATATTTCTAATTTCAATTTCCAATGTTTATTTAAAAATTAGTTAAAGAAGTGAGCTATTTTTAAGAATGGTCTGAATACCTATACTGTATTGATGCTGGAACTTTGTTTCTAATCTTCAACTCCTCTGAATTTATAGACCTCATGCAATTAAGTTGCTCTATTAAAATGAATTGTACTGAAATTACAGATTCACATTTTAATAGGTGTACTAACTTGCAAGGTGGGAAGATAAAATAAGCAAGCCTAGAGACGTGAACATTGGAATTTCACACACACACACACACACACACAGTCTCCTGCATTTGTCACAGTTCATCCAAGATTTGCCACCTGAACAGACTGTTTTCTTAAACTCATCCAGCTGTAATCTAACACAAGAACAGGTAACAGAGCCTGCCCCAGTGAGAACATATGCCCCTCCATTGAGTTAACTTATTTGTAAGGGCTTATTATGGTAGTCTAATGCTCATACATTGGACCCCAGGTTACCAAGGAAGGAAGGAAGAAATTAGAAATCCTCATTTAAGTTTCACATGCTCTGATTTGAAAATTATGTATTCTATTTCAAAGGGTGTTATGGTTTTGACAAGCTATACAACATTCTCAGCTACTTGCCCAGCAACATGATAGTCACATTGAACCTCAGGATGAAATAACACATCTCACAAAATGGATAACCTGTGACAAAACAGCTCATTGGGAAATGTCACACTGTGCTTATGAATCACCTATCATCAGACATGCTTAGTACCCAGGAGGCTGGTGGTATCACCAAAAGAACATTCCTAACCAAGAATAATTAGATTTCACTGGAAGCAGCTTTCAGAATAAGCTTTCAGACTGTCACATTTAAAAGCAAAGGCGTACTATCAGATACAATATCATTATAAAATTGGCTCTTTCAAAGTCAGTAATAATGTAAATATCATACCAAAGTAAGAGGCTTGGGAAGTTTTCAAGATAATTGAGAAACATGGATTTTTATCTGTCCTTGGAAAGATAAGACAATAAATAATTGAAACCCCATATTCTGATCACACGGTTCATGGTTTCTCCTCACCACAGTTTCCCAAAGGAGAGAGAGCGTTGGTTTCTTGACAGGGCCGAAGGCAAAGTCCACAAATCCAGCCTCACTTAATCCATCTTCAAGCTATTGATAAGGCAGACTGCTACCACTTGCAATCATAATTTAGGGATGTATGCTTAGCCACAGAGGAGCAAAGGTATGCACAACCCTCCAAGGGCATGAGAGGTATAAAGAATGGATGGTGCTATAAAGAACTTCATGCAATGATGATTCACACCCACACACAAACACACACACACATGCGCACGCACAAGCTTGATTTAATGTCCAATATTTAGTACAATTAATCAGGCCACTATTTAAAAACTGGTCCAACTATTAAGCATTATTTCAAATGACAGGTAGAACTGCCATTCCACGTGTGTTTTAATGCAGTTGGATTAAAAGGAAAAAGGTGAATGCATTAATACTACTCAACTGTGAATGTAGTTTTATTATGAAGCAATCTGTAGTAAAAGGGATCTCGAAAATCTGTTAGTGATTATCTTTTAAAATGGTCCCCTATTCCCTACAGACTTGGCCAGCAGAAATATTTAGAACTGAGCAGTTGACATTTTCATCAATTTTTTCTAAATATATAATTTTTCAAAAAGGAAAAATAAAAGATGGTCAAGATTAATTTGAATATTAACTTCATGTGAATTTGAGGATGCAAAAAGCTACAGTGGAATTTTTATGGAAGATTTGTCTCCTAGTAAGAAATCCATTAAGGCTGTGAAATTTGTCTGTTTATTTTAAGTGGCCTCCTAAAAGCAAATTTAAAACTTTTAATTTGTATCTAAGTACTTGCCAAAGATGAATAGTTAGTTAAGAAATTACTTATTCATATTTGAAAATACTTTTCTGACAAAAGCTATTAAATTCAATTACCATAAATTCAATATCCTGATCACTTATGCTGCAGGATATTTGTTATAATGCTAATAGTCAGCCTCCCATGTACTTTTACGTATCTTTCCTGCCTTAAAAAATGTACTTAGGTTCAAGAGCACCTCTGTTAGCTTTAGAGATAATTAATCATTCAAGAAGGGACGGACAATCGACCTCATGGTTTATAGAAAAGGCCCTTACATGCCAATTCAGTGAATTCTTCTGCTAAATTTTTTTCTCAGATTTGTAAATGTGTAGTTGGAACACATGAAAAGTTGGTACCTCCATCAATATAAAAGTCAATATGTTTTATACCTGTCCATTTGGTATAATTTACTGGCCAGACACATTAAAAAGGTTTTCACTTACCTTTCTCAACGTTTCCTTTTTGATACACTTCCCCTTTCTTTCCATTAAAAATATCTCAGAAGCAAAAGGTCATCTTGAGTAAATCAAGATTCATCCTTTTGTGGTCATACTATTTCACAGTGCAGATTTCTAACTTACAGGCAAAGACAATCAAATGAACTCGACATGGCCATCTGGAGTTTGAAACCACCAAATAATGGAATATAACTGTTAAATATATTAGTCTAGCTCTCTGAGTGGCATTTTTCCCTTGTGTCATCATGCTAAGTACTCAGGGATGTATCTAACCCATAATTTGAGACATGTAAGCCTGCAGGCAAGAAGGAGATAGAAAGCAAATGAAGTTCAAAATACAGAAAATTGATTAGAAATAGAATTGAATTAACACCTAAAATTAGATTGCTTATTTAATTATTTCATTTAGTTTTCATTTTCCGTCAATTACTTTGAGATCTTTTGTAATAAATGAAGCCAAATCATAGAGAGAAAAAGTTTTGGCTTTTCCTTTTCATAAAATTAGCTCATTGCATGAACTAGAAATGTGAAAATATCTAGTTAACTATTAGCATTTTTTAGGCAATATGGTTGCAGTTTGAAGAAGACCCAATTAAATAGAAATGTTTTTCTAATGACGTTGAATTCCTTCAGTTTGCGATGTAAAGAAAATACCAAATGACCTAAAAAGAATATTTTTGAGGCAAAAGTACTCTTAAAAAATCAACACCAACTGAGACGTAAAATGCTATTACAAATGCTATTATGGTTCAGGCTCTTGGAACTGATGTATTTAAATATGTCTTTGTACTGAAGGTATTAAAAAGAATGTTTTAAATATGTATAGCCAGAGATATACATATATATGACGTTAGAGAAAAAAATAGAAATAGCAAGCAATATGGTAGAATTATCACATGCACATGTACACAGTTAAACAGTTCAAGAATAAGGGTAGAGTATTATATCAAAATTACTGCCAAAAAAAAAATTACTGCCACTGGATGGTTTATTAGTAAGCAGTGCATCATCTGACATCAGATCGAAAGAAATTTTGGGTATCTAATCATAAAACATGGATGATCAAAACTTTTGCTTATTTAGGATCAACACTATGAATTGAAACTATAAAGAGGTAAAGGTAGGGGCTTCCCTGGTGGCGCAGGGGTTGAAAGTCCGCCTGCCGAGGCAGGGGACACGGGTTCGTGCCCCGGTGCGGGAAGATCCCACATGTCGTGGAGCGGCTGGGCCCGTGAGCCATGGCCGCTGGGCCTGCGCGTCCAGAGCCTGTGCTCCGCAACGGGAGAGGCCACAACAGTGAGAGGCCTGCGTATCGCAAGAAAAAAAAAGAGGTAAAGGTAGGGAGCTGCTTTTAAGCCTACTGTATGCATGTCTTGCCTATACACCAAACCATACGTTAGAGCAGAGTTGGCCCAGAAGACTCATGACTTAATCAAGTAAGCACATATCACCTCCATGATCTCGGCAGCAAGGACAAAATGCAATGTCAGCCTCCAAATGCCCTCCTTCTTCAGGCAACCATAAGGGCCTAGAATTCCATTATTCATTTAGTCCATTAAGTTAGAGTTGATATTCAGTAATTCCCTATTAAATACAAAAATCCTAGAAGATAACATTCTAAGCTACCACCAGTGACAATACAGGTGTATTGACTGGACTCGATTTATTTTCCACTTAATTCTGGCTTATTTTATATTCTTATTTCTACATGCATTTCTATTTCTCTAATTGCTACACAAAAAGGGAGACTGTTTTGTATTCTGTAATTTCTATGAGATGACATAATAAAAATCATCTATGAGCATACTTCAACAAAATACTTAGGGGGAACTCAAAGATGTTTTTAATTGAGTAGCATATTCCTAAGCAATACCCAGCAATAAAGGTTAATTGTCTTATATTGGCCTATATATCCTTGCTAAATAACTACAAAAATGCCAGCACAAATCATCATAACAAATATTATTTGTAAAATTTAAATGACATCTTTCCTGACAATCATTCCCAAAGTTATATTTGGTAATGCTTAAGTTTAACTATGAAAGAAGAAACAGTGGCAGAATATTTTTAAATAAATAATTGCTAATTAGTTCATCAAAATTATCATTTTTTACTCTAACTAGAAGATTTTTTTGAGAGTTTAATTTTTTTTTAATCATATATCTTAGGAGAATGCCAATACTTAAGAGGATAGGGTCACAGAATTATTCACATGGAAGCATTTTTAAGGAATCAAAACATCAAATGTTGGAGCCAGTTTGTTTCTAGAAGCCTCTGCCTGTAAGAAAACTTAAGAAAGTCCAAGATCAGGATAGGGCATAATGAATGATTCCCATTCCCTTGGAAAACAAAGCAAAACAATTCCTGTTTATTCTATATAAACTATTACATTTGCGGTGGAAGGTAATTTGCTAGCTTTCTTTTCTTAAACTAGTTCGGAAATATTTCTCTCAATGAAGTTAACAAATTTGACATTTTAAGAGCAATAATTTATGACAAGTTATCTATTGTGTTATAGCAATGTTGATGCATCTCACGTCTTGAAAACCTAAGTTTGAATTACAAAACTTTCCATTTTTAAGCCACTAATTGCCATTCAGCATACCCCAGAGATATGTAAGCTTATAAGTGTACTTATCTTACATATCTTATATCTTATGTAAGATATGTAAGATAAGTACACTTAACTGAGATTTTCAGTGGCAGTAAAGCATAGGGATAACTTGGAACCAAGTACAATATGATAAGAAATGGCTTTTTTTAAGAAATTGTTGAATAAAGATGACATGGCAAACATCTTATTCATTGGAACTATTTATTCTGGCAAATATCCATACAAAATAAGTTACATGGTAACACTAAAAACAGGAACAGAAACATAAGAAATTTTAAAAATAAATAATTTATCCATCATTTATAAAAATAAATGGAAGAATTGAGAAAGTGCTTCTACGCCAGCAGTAAGAAAAATAACACAGAGAATAAAAGATGAAAGCCTTTTTTTTTCCCTTGGATTGATTTGGCTTTTACAAATATTCATATTTAATTATTAAGAGGGCTACCAACACAAAAACATGGGGAGAAGCTTTTGTATTAGTGATACTCTTCGAAGTGATTGTTATCAGTTATTTCCCAAATTTAAAAAAAATTAGTAAAATAAAGCTATATTAAATTTTGTGATATACAGACATGCAAACACACATAAACTTGATGAATCAGTTCTTCAAAATGAATTTTGATGAAGTTATACAGCAGAAGCAAAAAGAAACGTTAATAATAAATGATGTGCCCAACAGCCTTACAGATAATTTTTCGGTATGGAGACTAGAATGATATCATTTTGTAGGAAAAGCCTGTGATAAATACTGAAATCCCAGCAAAGGTGGCATCCCCATTGAATCTCTCAACTCAACAGGGAACCAGGATATCGTGGACTTTGCTCCTAAAGCATCCTACAAGGCCTATGGTTACAGTCTGGGCAATTTTGTTTTCAAGGAAACAGAGATGATGTTAAAGAATAATACTCTGTGGTAATTCAACTTTGCCTTTTATATTTGGAAATACAGTGGAAGGTAGCATGCTATGATCTGAATATTTGTATCCCCCTAAAGATGATGGTATTAGGAGGTGGGTCTTTGGGTTGTGCTTAGGTCATGAGGGTGGAGTCCTCATACATAGAATTAGTGCCCTTATAAGCATTTTTAAGTCCTCAGAGAGATCTTTAGCTATTTACATCATGTAAGGGCACAGTGAGAAGGCACCTGCCAGGAATTAAGAAGAAGGCTCTCACCAGAAGCCGACCATGCTGGTGACTTGATCTTGGACTTTCAGCCTCCAGGACTGTGAGCAATAAACTTCTGTTGTTCATGATCCTCAAAAAAAAAAAAGTCTATTACTCTCTACATTTTAAGAGAACAATGAAAGGAAAATTATTTTCCTTTATTTACCCTTGAAAATACCTGCTCCCCAATGCGAGGCAGTCCAGATAATTAAAAATTGGTACCCAACATCTTATTTTTGGCCTTGGTGGTTAAAATGTTCTACAAATGCTATGATAAAATACTATTCTAATGAATGTTATGCTTCAGAGTTACATGATATACTGTGCTTCCCAAGGGGTGGTATAATTCAAATTACAACCTAGTAATTTAAATTATTTTTATTGTTTTATCCTTGGAAATCACTAAGCATCTGTGAGGTTTGTGACTGCATCTTCTGTCTCAAGGAAGCTGATAATTATCAATTTCAAATGATCTATTAGAATGGAAACAAACTTAGAAGCAGCAGATCTTCCAAAGCATGGTTTAGAGTACATTTTAGTACTAATGTCACATTAAAGAAAGTATGTTTAAACCAAGTAATAATGCATCAATTCTGTGTTTTGGGTATAATTTGAACAATTTGAATTTCGCTACAAATATTGACATCGTCGATATTATTTTAAATTATGTTAAATGAAGGAATGCGTAGTTTTGTTGGAGACTCAGAAATAGTCTAATGCAATTTACTTAAATTTTATCACAAAAGAATATACTCTAATTTTAAAGATTATGACATATTATAATAATGTGAATCCCAGTGGCATGGTACAGGGACCGAATTAACATGTTTTTTTAATTGAACTAGTATATCAATTCACATTAGACCTAAAAATGCACCAGAGCTTCTAATAGATTTCAATGCTCAATCTTGTATGTATAAGTCTTTCAAATTTCATAGAGACAATATTTCATAATTTTAATCCTAATTCAAATCAACTCTAACAAAGTGTTGAATCTCTGGATGGAACTCTAAAAATGATCATTAATAACTTCTACAAAATGTAATTTACAGTCTATTATCTATTGAAACTCTGTATTCTAAAAAGTTAAACACAATATTCACGATGTTTATAAAATATCTCATTTTTAATTGGCATATAATGACAGTGAGTATTGTTCACAAACATGTAGAAGCATGAAATAGGCTTTATTTCTGGTTTTTAAATTTTGTTTTTTCTCTTTCCTGTTACTTTTATGTTGTTGCATCATGGTTTCATATTATTTTTAGTAGATTTCAATATGAAATCTATTATGAAGCATGTTTCTCTCTTTCCATATACATATATACCTACCCATACCACCCCACACACGTACACATATATGATACATATATGTGGCACCTATCCATATGTATCATATATGTACATGTGTATCGTATATGTACATGTGTATCATATATGCATATAATATATATGATACAAATGTAAGAATGTATTGAGAGCCAAATGTTACATTTGGCATACCAAAATTTTCACTAATTTCAAAATGCATTAAACTTTCCATGAGGTACATTGGATTGGGGAGAATATTTTAGATCCTTCTAATAATTATTTTTATAGAAATAAAAATGTCTAAAGGTTGAATATTTTGAAGTAAAGATTCAATTTTAGGCTCAATCACTGATACAATTTTATACAAATGTACATTTCTTTCCTTCGTCTTATACCTAGGTAATTATCAGAGTCATATATCATATAAACACTACCCATATTGTAGTAAAAAGGTGAAAGCCAGTGACCAAATTGGAGTGGAATTCATAAAGATTAATAGCCTTCTTATATGAAAAATGGATACAATTATTTGTATACTATGATTCCAACTATGTAAAATCAGGACAGAGTGAAAAAAAAATCATCGAAATAAAACATCAAAGCAACAGTGGTAATAACTGTATGGTTTCAAAAATATTAATACTATATATTTTGGAATGACAAGCTCTTCAGGGTAAAGTTTTGGTTTATTTTTCTTCTTATAGTATACAAGGAATTAGATAAACAAGTCAGATTTGCTTGAAGCTATTCTAATGCTCCTGAACATGTAGAGAAGTTTAACAGACTTCTGTAAGGGTGAAATGGGATGTGCAAATATGACCACTCTTACATTAGAACTGCCATTGTATATCAGAAAGCTAATGAGGGAATCTTTGTCTCACCCTACATCCCATTCCTTCAGAAGTTAGTAAGATTCCTCCTGAAAGAAATACAGATTCAAAGTTTCCTATTCTTAACTGAAAACACCCATAGACGTTAATGACAACAGTAACAACATACACCATGACAAACAATGAAATCTTTAGCACTCCTCATAAACCACAGGATTGACATGAGTTTGACAAAACTGCTAGTCCTCACTCGGTCCCCAATACTTTTAGTGATTGCTCCTTATTCATCAGGCTGCTACTCCTGATTTTGCATGGAGCCTCAAGGGTTAATGCAATCCTTAATTGTTCCTTATTATCCTGGGGAATGGCTTAGCATTCGTTAATGGTAATCAGCTGAAGAAAAGTAGCCAGAGCTGCTCTACTACAATGATAACAGAGTTTTTAAACTAAACTTCAAAAAGCTTTTTTCAAATCATTGATTGAAATACATAATAAAAGCTACCCAGTTGTGCCATGAAATAGCTCGTGTCTAGCCTGGTTATACTATTGAAGCTCCATGGGAGGAAATCTGGGAACTCTGCAATCCAAGCAAATATACTTATTTGAAAAATGATTTTTAAAATATCTTCAAATGAAAATGTTTGCCTTTTTCAGTCCAAGTGATAATTATAGAATACCTAGAGATCTTATATAAGATATTGTTTCATGTTGCAGGAAACATAATGATGTAAAAACACACATATCTGTCTATATTAGACGTCTGAAATAAGATGATATAAAATTATGGCAGAGGTTCAACTCTTATGTTTGAAAATGTGAGCCCCATAAAAGTAATAAACCACATGTATCTGACAAACTGATAGCAAAGACAAAAGAAAATCAATTAAGTGAAAAGAAATTACTCAAGCAATGGAAAAATAATATCATCTGTTCCATTTTCTAATGTAAATATGTAACTAGGAAATGGATTCTTTGTTTAACATAGACAAAGGTCTTTCAAAATGTTCTTAATGATCTGTTGTATTTTTCAGAGTTATTGTGCTTATTTTCCATTAAGACCTTGTGTGTGTATCCCAACTGCATGTTCTTTTGAACTCTTTAAAAAATATTCATTTGTCTATAGAATACAGTTAGGATACATGAGAAACACAGATAGTATATATACCAACGTATTACTAATATTTATTTAAGTATTTAAGACTGTTGTGTAATATATTTAATGAGTAGTGTTGGTTTGTGCATCATGAAAAATTACATTTACATTTTATAGTGGAAAATCTCTCGAGAGATTTGTCAATTTTCTCCTCAGAATAAGTGTATGCTTTCAACATAGTACAGGTATGTTTCTTCCTAGGATTAGGCACAAAAAGAAAAAAAAAAAAAACTTTAACTTATAAAGTAACTAAGCTATGGCATAAAAGTAATAATCAAGATTAATTTTGAATTGATGAATTCCAAGTTAATCTGAATTCCAACAGGCTGCCAGAAAGAGGTTTCCCTCCTACCTCTGCCCAACCTCTCTAGGCTTGCAAGAGGAAGCTGTCAGTGAACACTGACACTCCCTTTCCATGCCACCTCCCTTACCTTCACTCTAGACCACTTCGGAAAAACTTAAATTGTGGAGGTGCCAATGGTGACTGGAGTTGTGAGAAGAAAAGAAGGTTGAAGATTCCCATTTTGTAGCATTTTAATTTCTGTCTGCTGCTGGATGAGGCATAAAATATGGGAGTCACTCAGAGGTGGAGCCGTTGCCATTTCACTTTGACTTTCTCAAAGTCAGTCATATAATTAAAATAATAAAAACAGCATAGAAGTCGGTTACACAGTGATCACCTTCTTGATGACCACTACCACACTGAAGTGCCAATAATTAAAGTTTTTGCAGTTTCTTTGGGTTTGTCACCAACTTTCATCCACCATTATTCTCTCAAGATTTAAGGAGGTTTTCCTTTTTCCTCTTAGTTTAGACTCCTTTATGACAGGTAATCAACCAGCCCCAATTTTTTTGTCATGGTTGGGTGAGAGGGACACCATAAAGACTCATGACTACACTTTCTAAATAATACAGTGTGGGGCTTCCCTGGTGGCGCAGTGGTTGAGTGTCCACCTGCCGATGCAAGGGACACGGGTTCGTGCCCCTGTCCGGGAGGATCCCACATGCCGCGGAGCGGCTGGGCCCGTGAGCCATGGCCGCTGAGCCTGCGCGTCCGGAACCTGGGCTCCGCAACAAGAAAGGCCGCGATAGTGAGAGGCCCGCGCACCACGATGGAGAGTGGCCCCTGCTCGCCGCAACTAGAGAAAACCCTCGCACAGAAACGAAGACCCAACACAGCCAAAAATAAATAAATAAAATAAATTAAAAAAAAAAAAAAACAACTAAATAATACAGTGTGCCAAATAGTTAATGCTGCACATAACAAGCAAATAATGAATTCTATCTTCATGCCTATACCAATTATTCTGAGGCTTTTGCATACATTTTTCCTTTACACATACACCAGATGCAGCAGCAGGTAATTCCAGTTGCCAACACAATATAAATTCCCACTTTTTTTCCTGTCAGAACCCTGATTTAGTTTGGGACATCAGTGTGCTCAAGTAAAATTACTCAATTTCTCAGCTCATAAAGCCAGAGAAGGCAAAGTGACACAGTTCTGTCCAGTCAGATGTAGATAGAATTAGACATCCTTTCCCAAGTTTAATGGCATAGTCTTGTTTTTAGCCCATTTTTTTTTCTTTACTTCCTTCCTAGACAGTCAACATGAGGCTATGGGGCCCCATTGTGCAGTAATCATCTATTAAATGAAAGTGCAAGCATGATGGTAGGAGGCCCCAATATGGACCAGAGAGAAAGAGCCTGGAATATAAAGGGCATTCTTGAGCCTCAATATTAGCCCTAATTATGGCCTAACATTAGGCTTCTTGTAGTGTGAGTCAAGTAATTGTGCTTCAGTTCAAGCCACTGAAATGTTACTTGCACGTGAATTTCTAATGGACTGTTTTAAAACATGATCCAGTATTGCTCTTAGTGATATTTTAGAACATCCTATGTGCCCAGCACTTTGCTAAAGAAGGAATTCATTTATAGGACAGCAGTTGGTCAACATTCTCTGAGGCATCTTTAAGCTCTAAAATATTATGCTTTGAGTTTACTTCTAGCTATTGTAATCATAGTTTTTGAACCACAAAGTGAAACAACTTGCCTGAAATTTTTTTGCGTGTGTTTCTATGAATGTGAGTCTGGAAGATACAGTCTAGATTCTAGAAGTACCTAAAATTTCTGCAACACTTCTGTTGTATGGTACTAGGAGAAAAGTATGATTAAAATCTGAGTCACCTCAGAAAACTACAACAGCACATTCTAAAATAGTAACAGATAATGACAAAAAGATTGGTGCTCAGGTTCAAGAATATGGCAGTCATTAAATCTCTGTTTTTTAAAGATGCTATTCCTTAACATATAGTATGTGATTTTGTAAGAGTTTAGATTCCTTTAAATTTTGTTTATTTTTTGCTGGATAAAATACATGAATTTGTAATAATTTAAAAAACACCTAAAAATGTATGCTCTAAACAATATTTTTTTAAAACATGGTCTATATCAAAATCACTTGGGGTTGTTGCTAAGAAATGCAAATTCAAAAGACACACTTAAGATTTATTTAAAAATCTCAGTTTCTCGGGGTGGGTTTAGGATTCTGTTTTTAAAATAATTTGTTCTGGATGATTCTTGTGCTCATTTTCATTTCAGAAGTTCTACCATAGTGGACACAGTAGAATCCTAAATCTCTTGATTTACAGTTTAGAGTTGACTTCTAGCAATGGCTTAAAATGCGTGGCATAAACCTTGGGACTCATATCAAATACTCAGACTTAATTTCTTCCATATTTAATTTTAATGCTAATGTCTCTGGAAGGCAGAGATCTAATGCATTATCTCATCTGAGATATTCTCAGCCATGATATACTGTGGCATAATGAGATAAGGTCTTTCGTGATATTCTGCTTTAAATCCATAGGTTTTTTTTTTTAATAGATAATTATATCTAATGTAATTTGGCTGAGTTATGTGAAGGCAAGAACACCAATAACCTGGTAAAATGAACTATCTGATAACTGAAAGAATTTTTCCATTTAATAAATTTTAATATCACTAGTAATGCAGAGCTTATTTGAGATGAAGCATCTTAAATAGAGAGCGCAAAGCAGTTTCATTCCAGTTGTTGCTATAAATCCTGTACATAAACATTGAAAAAACTATAATATTGATTTAAAAAGAAACAAACAAATTTTGTGACAATTGTGTGTAAAGCATATAGAAATAGATACTGGTAAACATATAAAAATGGTAAACTATTTGAAAATCATGGGAAATATGGTTCCTCTTATTTCTATCAAAAGGGGTGACACTTTTAAAAATTACCATACTACTAGAAGATCAGCTTAGCCAAGTGACTGAACCCTCTAAGAAATATCTGTCTTTCAATATGTCAGTTGGAATAGTCACACACTATTTATTGAGAATTACTAATAGGATGAGATCTAGATCTATTTTACCCTTGAATTTGTACAGTATGGCTTTATACTAAATATTTCAATGGAGAGACATTGTTACACATACAATATATTGACAATTTTGATTATATGATTTTCATGCAAATAGAGCAAGTAATAGAAAAAAACAAAAATGAATAAGCATTCTGTATGTTGACTTGATGATATTAATATTTATACTAAAGTTTTATACTAAAAGACAATAGAAGAGGAAATTGCCAAAGGGACAAACTCTAAAAGTGATTGGAAGGACTGTTTGTCTGGAAAAATACACAGAATGGAAGTATAAGGATAGATTAAGTACATTAAATTTCCTGTACAAAATTAGTGATGAATAATATTTTTAAATGTCAACATAACTCAAGATGTTCACAAGTAACTAAAGATAATACTACTAGATATAGAATTTCTGGTGTGAATTAGAAAAAATTTTAAAAGTTACCTCATCACAAATATTTTTTTTTTTTTTTTTTTTTTTTTTTTTTTTTTTTTTTTTTTT
>RJWK010031560.1:0-24161 GCA_004363435.1 Platanista minor | reverse complement strand
ATCTCACACAGAAGAATACACATACACACTCATAAAAAGAGGAAAAGGGGGGGAAAAAAATCTTGCTCTCAAAGTCCATCTCCTCAATTTGGGATGATTTGTCGTCTATTCATGTATTCCGCAGATGCAGGGTACATCAAGTTGATTGTGGGGATTTAATCCGCTGCTCCTGAGGCTGCTGGGAGAGATTTCCCTTTCTCTTCTTTGTTCGCACAGCTCCCGGGGCTCAGCTTTGGATCTGGTCCCGCCTCTGCGTGTAGGTCGCTGGAGGGCGTCTGTTCTTCGCTCAGAAAGGACGGGGTTGAAGGAGCCGCTGACTCGGGGACTCTGGCTCTCTCAGGCCGGGGGGGAGGGAGGGGCACGGAGCGCGGGGCGAGCCTGCGGCGGCAGAGGCCGGCGGGGCGTTGCACCAGCCTGAGGCGCGCTGTGCGTTCTCCCGGGGAAGCCGTCCCTGGTTCCCGGGACCCTGGCGTTGGTGGGCTGCACAGGCTCCGGGAGGGGAGGTGTGCAGAGTGACCTGTGCTCGCACACAGGCTTCCTGGTGGCGGCAGCAGCAACCTTAAGAGTCTCAGGCCCGTTTCTGGGGTCCGTGCTGGTAGCCGCGGCTCGCGCCCGTCTCTGGAGCTCCTTTAAGCAGCGCTCTTAATCCCCTCCCATATTGGTATTTTTAATGTCAATTTATCTAGCAGTACTTCCTACTTATTTTAATCTTAGCTGCTAAGAAAAAGTCAATTTCAGAAAAGCATTGGGGATAAATAAATAAAAAATATTTCATTAACTTTTTTACACTACCTTAAAATTTATTTAGCTTTTTTGAACCTCATGAATGTTTTGAGATCCATTTTATGGCCAAGCTAACTAGAAATAAGTATAAATAAGTCAGTTTACTCAAATTTTGTTATAATTAGCTTTTTCCAGTGATTTACAGTAATTACTAGTAATTAAAATATGCTTAATTATTATAATCATGTATTTTGTGCATTTTATTCTAGTTAGATTGGCCATCTGTCTGATGACTTTTTAATGTTTGCTTGTGGTAACAATCAGCAGATTATGATTCAACATGGAGTGCTCCTTAACAAAGAAAAATATTTTTAAAGATTTAATTTTAATGCATCCTTAAATTATGAAGATCATAGTAAAACTAATGAAGCTTAATGCTCTTCTAAAAAAATTGGAATATATACTTTCTGTTTTCAGACTGTTATATATAGAATACTGCATTTACACAGCTGATGAGATGAGATTGATTTATATATATATTTACCAGATTTTCTATTTCCGTAGAAATAGACATGATCTATTTTCCAGTTGCAGTACTCAGTGATAAGATGCAAAGCTATAATTTGAACCTGTTTTTTATTGCATTAGTGTTGGCAGACACTAAGGAAGACCAGCTAAGTTTTATCATATTTTTAATTTGGAGCTTTAGATATCTCTATGAACTAGGTGAAAATTGGATGGAAAGAATTAATAACAGAATGAACAATCCAGAGAATTGACTCTACATAGTACTATCCAGAGAATTGACTCTACATAGTACTATTAGAGGTTAAAGCCCTGTGAAAATATAAGATTCTAGATTGTGATTTTACTTATCAATAGATGTTAAGCTAAATTGTGTTCTTTTCTTTACTGAGATGCAATGGGAAAAGACGAGTGTCTTTATAGGATTGTCTTTGCTCAGTTCTCTAGTAGAGTAAGGCGTGATTATATATTCATTTTTAAAGATGTAATTGAAAATGCAGTTGGCCTGTTTACAATGCTCTATGCAACTGAATTGATTGTGAAAGAACATTCTATGGTGAGGCTATGGTACATTAGGAAGGGTACTGGACCTGGATGCAGAAGACCTTAGTTCAATATTTATGCTCTGCTTCTTTTGCCAGCTTTGTGAGTTTGTGCAAGGAACTTAACCTCATTGAAACTCCTGGGGAGATATAATGATTTGTCTGCTTATAATTGAAATTTGTGTGCACATATAAAAGTAAAAGGAGGGCGTCTATGTGAAAACCCTTTAAAATTGCAAAGTGCAATTCTATTATCATTGTCACGCATAATAATATGCAATTTTAGGGCTTCCCTGGTGGCGCAGTGGTTGAGAGTCCGCCTGCCGATGCAGGGGACACGGGTTCGTGCCCTGGTCCGGGAAGATTGCACATGCCGCGGAGCAGCTGGGCCCGTGAGCCATGGCCGCTGAGCCTGCGCGTCCGGAGCCTGTGCTCCGCAACGGGAGAGGCCACAACAGTGAGAGGCCCACGTACAGCAAAAAAAAAAAAAAAAAAAAAAAAAAAAAAAAAAAAAAAAAAAAAATAATAATAATATGCAATTTTATTGTTTTTCTTATGTTCTAAGTGTTATGCTGTGTGCCAACTTATTTAATTCTCAAAACAGCTATATTCAGTAGGCATTGTTAGCAACCCTATATGATAAATGAGAAAATTTTTCCCAGAAAGTGGTGGAGCCAGGATGCAAACTTAATCTTTCTAAAACCCATGCCTTTAGTTATTATGCTTTAGCATATGAGCTTACTTTTGTCTTGTTGCTTTTACTAAGATATCCTAGAAATAAAGTGTTCACCATACTAATCAGAAAATACTTTGTTGTCGATGCAGTTGTTTTCAGTTGTTTTAGAAGTATTATTCTGATGGCTAGTTATCCATCAGAAAAGAAGCAATTCTCTGAATTTCCTGTTTAGGGGGGTTATTTTTATTTCATTTTGTGTATTAGTTGTAAATTTGCAAGTTTGGCAAGGTTGGAGATGTTATTAAATTTCAGTGTATTTATAGCTATCATTCTAAATATGTGACCCCTAACCCACCTCAGTGTACCTTTATGGAACCCTTAAAATAATAAAATGGAAATTCCACATCCTTTGCTTTTATTATTTTTGTGATATAAATTAAAGCATCATTATTTGGTGAATGATAGAATTCGAGAAAACACCAATATAGATTTACACAACTCAACAGTAATTGAAATTGAATTGTTATAAATATTAAGAATTAACATCTCAATTTTCATAGGTTTCAGAGAATATCTGAGAATAGTCCAAAAATAAGGGGTCTGAAATGCCTTATAGTTCAAGCTCTTCATTTTTGTAAATGAGGAAAATGGGATATGAGAAGTAAAGTAACTTTTCCAAAGTCAAATGGGCACTTATTGGCAGAACTTGGTCATTTGTAGAAGAGGTAAAAATGATTGACCTGTTAGGAAAGTGGTTTGGGCTAATGAAAATGAACATACACCTCGTTTGTTTTATAAAAAGTACCCAGATGCCAGATGCCATTTGGCATTAAGACTTTCACATTTAATGGATTTTTTGGGGATTACTTTCAGCAAAATTAGCTACTTTTGAGATGTGGCATTATGTGTGGCCCTTTCTGAATAAATTTTTGTGGATCTTCTTTGAGTCTGTGGTATTTGGAAATGCTACAAATTATTATTTACCTTGAGGTCATGAGGCAGCAAGATGATGAGGAATGAGTATTGGTCTTGAGTGAGAAGACTGAAGTTTTACCTATTCCTCCTGTCTTTCAAGGCAGTATTTTTAAAATGAGAATACTGTCTGCTTTACCCACCACCATGTCCGAATTAAAATTATATAAAAGTCCTCTGCAAATGATAAATTGATTTTTCTTCTAGAGTTTTATGGAAGTTAGCTGTGTGATCTTGGCAAGTGATTATTTCGCTTTTCCAAGTATTAATTTCCTCTTCCCCATCTCATGGGGTTATTTTGAGTGTAATTGAAATCATCCATTTTAAGAGTGTAATGTACAAGCAACAGTGCCTGGAACATAATAAGAACATGTGGTAGATTGAATGCAGAAATTGCCCCAATTTTTCATTTTTTTAATGTGATTTTGCAATTCTTCCCATGCAGAGGTGGACTCCATCCCCTGCCCCAACCCTGGAACTTGTTTTGTTCCATAGAATGCTATTCTGAAGTGCACCATTTGTGACCTAAGTCTCTAAAGGCTTAGCATGCTCAGTTCTCTTTCTTAAATTTCTTTCTCTACCACCAAAATATACCTGGGGCTATCCTAGAGGAAAATGAGATACACTATGAAGTAGAGTCTGGTCATAAACCAGCCAGTCCCTTACCCATTCACCAGATGTGTGAATAAGCCCAGATGAGATCAGCTCATCTGGGCTCAGATCAATGTGATTTCTCAGCTGACCCTATAGAGGCTATTATTCTTGTTAAAAAAAAAAAGTGGTTCTTGTTTTAAACCACCATATTTTGGGCTTGTTTCTGACACAGCAAGAACTGCTAATACATGCAAAAAATAGTAGGCATTATTATTGTTATTAGGATTTTTATATATGTAATAACTTTATGACAATGATTACTTACATTTGGGAACATTTCTTTGGCTTGCATATAAAGTAATTTTTCAAGCTTTTCAATCCCTGAAACAAAACCAAACCAAAATGGAAGAAGTAACTAGAGGAATTCATGTTATGTAAAAGTATTTAAAGCACAGATACATGTGGTTTAAGGTAATGGGTAATTGATTCAACCGCCTAACCCCTCCCAGAGAGACATATGTATTATGAGATTGTCTCATGCTTTAGTTATCAACCTGAATAACGATGCTTGGAAACAGGATCACCCTGCCCTCCATTCTCTCCTTCCCTGCCCCCTGCAGAGCGTGAATTTAATATACTTTAAGATACATCTATTTGGCAGCTTCAGTAAAGACATTAACCAAAACTTTTAGCATGACCTTGAGAACATATTAAGTGAAACTCCCTGAGAATCCTCATGAAAATATTTTTTTTTAGTTTTTAGAAGATAGATTTTGTGTCTCTTTTATTTACTATTAACAGCCAATTGCAAATGCAGTTAGCTAACTTCTCTTAGTTTGAGGAAATCCTTCAGTTGCTTCAACACAAAAGGGAAGTGGAACATTGAGCCTGCCCTGTCCAAATTTGACAAGTGTTTTTCACTGAGTGCACAGGTAAGCAAAGATATTTACATATGAAGGTATATACTTGTCTAATTACTTTCTCTGCTCTTGTTATTCATGTTGTGGTGCTTTAGATAAGAGCATGTTCTTTCACTGCAATCTTCTTATTAAATTAACTTTCTTTTTAAGAAGCTCTAAAGATGAAAAAGCACTCCGGATGTTGAATATAATTTAAATATTATATGAAGTGCTTCTTACGTGTTACATTTTAGATAGTAGAACAAAGAGAAGCAGGTAGGCAGTGAGAGTGGAAAACTGAGGTGCAGTTTTAAATTTTTGAAGGCTGCCTTGTATAAGATCAGATCACAAATAACTATTCTCTGTTGTCATGAGGGATTTTGCAAGAGCAGAGCATGAAGAAATACCTCAAATAGCAACAGAGAGGATCCAGGGATATATAATTTATTCATTCAACATAACATTTATTGTGGGCTTACTGTGTGAAGCCCTGGTCTAAGTGCCCAGGATAGAGGAGGAACAAACCAGAAAAAAGTCCCTGCAGTCATTCTGGTAAATTTCCCTCGTTCAGAGAATGATTTGGAAGCTCACCTCCAGGTCTACTTCCGGTACCTGGACCTTCCCCTTACTTATGAAGTTACAAAATGAAGATGGCAGTGTGAGGGTTACTGTGAAATATGCTGCTGAACATGATTGGCAGCATCAGGCTGCTCTCTTGAGGCTCCAGGTTGTCTCAACTCACAGCCTCAGGTCTTCATGGGAAGAATGACTAGAGAGATGTGTAGACATAGTTCTTCCACTCTACATTAAAGATTTTCCGGTTAACCTTTTCACTCAATGGAATATTTCTTTGGGTAAATAATTTCTAGTCTTATTCAAACAGGATCTCTTATTCCTGGGCTGTGGCAGTTCATCTCCTGATGATATTTTCTTAGCTTGTTTCCATTGAAAATAGAAAATTGATTGCCCCTGGCATTCTGGTTTCTATTTTATCGTTTGCAAATTCACATTCCTATTCCATTTATTTTCTTTTTGCTAATATGGGCATATTTCACTTTCTGGGTTTATTGTTTGTCATTTCCTAGGTACCTACAGTTTGCATTTTCTTTTGCCCACATTGAGGTTTTGCTCATATTTCTCTCATGCTGTTCTTAATTTACATATTCTAAGTAGGTGTCACTTTTTATTAACCAAGATGTGAATAGCTCTAACTTTATATGTCAGTATGCTTGGAGAGCTGCTAATTTTGGTGGATTCATCTTTCCTGTTTAATCTACTTTCTTGAAGGAATAATTTAAAAATGTAGACTCTGTCATCTTCTTTTCTGGCAAATATGAAATGCTATAGATTTGTCTTCTGATAGCACTTACCCAGGCTGTAGATGATAGATTCATAGACTAGATCAGCAACAAAAGAGAAAGAGGGAGGGAGGGAGGGAAGGGAGAGAGAGAGGGGAAGGAAGAAAAAGGAAAGAAAGGAAGGAAGAAAGAAAGGAAGAAAGGAGAAATGTGTAGATTTATTTCTTTGCTTGACTAGCAGGTGGAATTTTAAACCAAAAGAGATTAATCTATTTACCCACTTTTGATTCACATACTGGCATTGTCGTACACAGAGGTCATTGGTCAGCATTTCTCACTGTTAAAAGAACTAGACCACTGCCGAATTTTTTCGCAGTCATCCTGGGAAGCACCAGTGTTCACGTCTGTAGGATTTACCTTTTTATCTTGGCGCTCTTTCGACGTTAAATTTTCCTTTTCTACCATTGGAAACTCCAGCTGGGTCCTGAGTCTGTATTTATTATTCATTTTGTATGTTCCTCCTGTTTGAAATCTGCTTCTTGACTGTGACCGTCATACCTAGGACTTGAATCCTGCATCCTAATCCCTGCCAGACAGGTTCCTATCTGTGGGGCCTTTTCTTCTAAATGGTTGTTAATGATAATCTCTGACAAAAAAAAGAGACGTGTTCCTAAAAAATTATGCTCCCTGTGATGTTTTCTAAATAGAATCATTTAAAATATACTGGGGGTATTTGCTATTTGAAAGCTACTGGTAATGAGGTGTTTTATAAAGAGAAAGACCTGTTTACAAGGCAAATTATAACCCTTACTCCCCAGTTAATCTCTCGCCTTTCTTTCTGTATTTTGTACTGAAAATCCTTAAGACTAGGCACATCCAGGGCCGCCTACTATGACCACGTGTGTTGTGTACTATATAGTCCCAGAGGATGTTATTCACAGAGACTATAGTATCAGCAGCCTTATTCAGAATGGCTTGGACTCTGGTGTTTCAAAATTTCTTTTATCTTTCCCTCAACCTGATGTTAATAAACTCATTATTTGTTAATTTGTTTCTCTGCTTTTCTTTTGAAGCCTGTGTTAATAGATAGCTTAACTTTTTTTTTTTTTTTTTTTTTTTTTAACTGAGAAGAATAAAAAGTAGGCCAGGCTAGGGTTGCTTTGCTTGGATGTATGGCATGTCACATTGGCTGGCTTTAAAAGCCCTTGGCTCTGTCTGGAGGAAGTTCATTATCCGATTTCTTTGGTCATTTCCTGCTATAGTAGTTTATGTCAATTTCAGCTAATTCTTTCTGTCTATTCCTCTTCCTAGGATTGTTTTTTGGGTTCTCACTAAACTCAAGGAACCCTGTCAAC
This sequence comes from Platanista minor, assembly GCA_004363435.1. Classification (NCBI taxonomy): domain Eukaryota; kingdom Metazoa; phylum Chordata; class Mammalia; order Artiodactyla; family Platanistidae; genus Platanista; species Platanista minor. The sequence continues at coordinate 16,577 of RJWK010031560.1, read as the reverse complement.
TAGTCTTCTGGTCCTCAGATGATTGTAGTATCTAAGAATGCTGCAGTGTCTGACTGAGATTTATATTTTTATGTGAGTCTTTCCAAGCAATAAGTCATTAAGAGAGAAACTGCTAGAAAAAAATGATTATTACTCAAAGGTAGGCCCATAAACAGTTTTGATCTCCTGATGATGCATAAATGATGGAGTCAGTTTAATCAGCATAATGGAAGATAACACTTTCAATAATAAAAGCCATCTTATATTGAACATCACTCTGTACTACAAAGAAACCATTATTGATTTACTAACTCTGTGAGATTCAACATTTTTGTTCCCACTTCATAGATGAGGGAACTAAACCTTTTGAAGTTCTTGTAAATTGTTCAGGATCAAAACTAACTAGTGGCAGAGATGGTTTTTTAATACAGACCTTATAATTCCCAAACTCATTCTTTCCATTATACTATGCTGTTACATTAATACTATCTAATTTTTAGTAGGTAGCCACTAATACTTTGCCACTATAGATGTGGAGTGTTCCCTCAATAGATGTTGATCATCTAGCAGGGAGTAAATTCTACTCAAACCCAGCCCATACTGTTTTCTTGCTGTTTTTTGTGTTTGTCTTTTCCTTCTTTTATTTCTTCCCTTGTTACCTTGGATATTACATTTATAACATCATTAAATACTTGCACCAATAGCTCTACTCTCTGCCTATTTTCCCTTTCATTGTTAAAACAGAAATGGCAGATAGAAAATGATAGAAATGGACCAGATGTTTCCAGATACCCTCAGGGCATCCCGCAGTCCTTTATATTTAAGAAGAATTCCTTCATGGGGGAAGGTACGAGTTGGGGAAAGATGACGTAGTAGCTTTAAAAAAGTGTGACCACATATAATGGAAGCAGTCTGGAGAAGCAGAACATTTATTTGCTGTGATTTTTGATGACATGGTAAGATTGAGATAGAATACAGGAGAATGAAATCTATGAAATTTATATAGTCTTTTGACTGCTACAGTAATCTGGATTTTAGAATTACTGGTTTCTGAGTTGTGTTAACTTGCTGCAGCCAGGAAAATCTCTGTAGGGTATAAAACTTAGAAGGATATGCATTTCCTCAAGCCTGAGAATATGCATACATTTCCCATGTAATGTGGGAAACTACCACTTGCTAACGGTCCTATAATCTAGTAGATGCATACTTGCATTCTTGTTCATGATCACCTAGTTTTATAGAGTCACAAGATCAAGCAGTGTTTATGGAAGGGGCAGGAAACAGATGCCAAAAATGTGTGAGACATTCTTGTTTACTCTCTGTCTTCCCGGGTGTGGGGTGAGGGGGGAGAGAGAGAGATTGGGAGTGTGTGTGTTTCCTGGTGCCGAGATAAATGAATGAAACTCTGTTTCCGTACCAGTATGGTATCCTCCTGAACTTTACGGCTGCTGTCCTCTTATCTACCTACCTATTGATCCTTCTGCAATTTTTATTAGTTCAAGTTCATGGAATCAATATATTTTCAATAAGTTTATTTAACTGAGTTGTTCCCTTTAACTGCTATCTGATTGAATTTTTAAAAATTAATTTTTTACATTTTTATAGGAGTATAATTGCTTTACAATGGTGTGTTAGTTTCTGCTTTACAACAAAGTGAATCAGCTATACATATACATATATCCCCATATCTCCTCCCTCTTGCATCTCCCTCCCACCCTCCCTATCCCACACCTATAGGTGGTCACAAAGCACTGAGCTGATATCCCTGTGCTATGCGGATGCTTCCCACTAGCTAGCTGTTTTACATTTGGTAGTGTATATATGTCCATGCCGCTCTCTCACTTCTTCCCAGCTTACCCTTCCCCCTGCCCATGTCTGCAAGGCCATTCTCTACATCTGCTTCTTTATACCTGTCCTGCCCCTAGGTTCTTCAGAAGCATTTTTTAGATTCCATATATATGTGTTAGAATACAATATTTGTTTTTCTCTTTCTGGCTTACTTCACTCTGTATGACAGTCTGTAGGTCCATCCACCTCACTACAAATAATTCAATTTTGTTTCTTTTTATGGCTGAGTAATAGTCCATTGTATATACGTGCAACATCTTTATCCATTCATCTGTCAATGGACACTTAGGTGGTTTCCATGTCCTGGCTATTGTAAATAGAGCTGCAGTGAACATTGTGGTACATGACTCTTTTGGAATTATGGTTTTCTCAGGATATATGCCCAGTGGTGAGATGGCTGGGTCGTATGGTAGTTCTATTTTTAGTTTTTTCAGGAACATCCATACTGTTCTCCATAGTGGCTGTATAAATTTACATTCCCACCAACAGTGCAGGAGGGTTCCCTTTTCTCCACACCCTCTCCAGCATTTATTGTTTATAGATTTCTTGATGACGGCCATTCTGACTGGTGTGAGGTGATACCTCACTGTAGTTTTGTTTTGCATTTCTCTAATGATTAGTGATGTTGAGCATGCTTTCATGTGTTTGTTGGCAATCTATATATCTTCTTTGGAGAAAGATCTATGTAGGTCTTCTGCCCATTTTTGGATTGGGTTGTTTGTTTTTTTGGTACTGAGCTGCATGAGTTGCTTGTAAATTTGGAGATTAATCCTTTGTCAGTTGCTTCATTTGCAACACTTTATCCCATTCTGAGGGCTGTCTTTTTGTCTTGTTTATGGTTTCCTTTGCTGTGCAAAAGCTTTTAAGTATCATTAGGTCCCATTTGTTTAGTTTTGTTTTTATTTCCATTTCTCTAGGAGGTGGGTCAAAAAGGATCTTGCTGTGATTTATGTCATAGAGTGTTCTGGCTATGTTTTCCTCTAGGAGTTTGATAGTGTCTGGCCTTACATTTAGGTCTTTAATCCATTTTGAGTTTATTTTTGTGTATGATGTTAGGGAGTGTTCTAACTTCATTCTTTTACATACAGCTGTCCAGTTTTCCCAGCACCACTAATTGAAGAGGCTGTCTTTTCTCCATTGTAAATTCTTGTCTCCTTTAGCAAAAATAAGGTGACCATATGTGCAAGGGTTTATCTCTGGTCTTTCTACCCTGTTCCATTGATCTATATTTCTGTTTTTTGTGCCAGTACCATACTGTCTTGATTACTGTAGATTTGTAGTACGTTCTGAAGTCTGGGAGCCTGATTCCTCCAGCTCCGTTTTTCTTTCTCAAGATTGCTTTGGCTATTCGGGGTCTTTTGTGTTTCCATACAGATTGTGAAATTTTTTGTTCTATTTCTGTGAAAAATGCCGTTGGTAGTTTGGTATGGATTGCACTGAATCTGTAGGTTGCTTCGGGTAGTATAGTCACTTTCTGAATGTTGATTCTTCCAATCTAAGAACATGGTATATCTCTCCATCTGTTTGTATCATGTTTATTTTCTTCATTCAGTGTCTGATAGATTTTTGAGTACAGGTCTTTTACCTCCTTCCATAGATTTAAATCCTAGGTATTTTATTCTTTTTGTTGCAGTGGTAAATGGGAGAGTTTTCTTAATTTCTCTTTCAGATTTTTCGTCCTTAGTGTATAGGAATGCAAGAGAATTCTGTGCATTAATTTTGTATCTTGCTACTTTACCAGCTTCATTGATTAGCTCTAGTAGAGTTCTGGTAGCATCTTTAAGATTCTCTATGTATAGTATCATGTCATCTGCAGTGACAGCTTTACTTCTTTTCTGATTTGGATTCCTTTTATTTCTTTTTCTTCTCTGATTGTTGTAGCTAAATCTTCCAAAACTATGTTGAATAATAGTGGTGTTAGTGGAGAACCTTGTCTTGTTCCTAATATTAGAGGAAATGGTTTCAGTTTTTCACCATGGAGAATGATGTTGGCTGTGGGTTTGTCATATGTGGCCTTTCTTATGTTGAGGTAAGTTCTCTCTATGCCTACTTTCTGGAGGGTTTTTATCATAAATAGGTGTTGAATTTTGTCAAAAGCTTTATCTGCATCTATGGAGATGACCATATGATTTTTCTCCTTCAGTTTGTTAATATGGTTTATCCCATTTATTGATTTGCGTATATTGAAGAATCCTTGCATTCCTGGGGTAAACCCCATTTGATCATGGTGTATGATCCTTTTAATGTGCTGTTGGCTTCTGTTTGCTAGTTTTTTGTTGAGAATTTTTGCATCTATGTTCATCAGTGATATTGGCCCGTAGTTTTCTTTTTTGTGACATCTTGGTCGGATTTCACTATCAGGGTGATGTTGGCCTTGTAGAATGAGTTTGGAAGTGTTCCTCCCTCTGCTATATTTTGGAAGAGTTTGAGAAGGATAGATGTTAACTCTTTTCTAAATGTTTGATAGAATTTGCCTATGAAGCCATCTGGTCCTGGACTTTTGTTTGTTGGAAGATTTTTAATCACAGTCTCCATTTCGGTGCTTGTGCTTAGTCTGTTTATATTTTCTATTTCTTCCTGGTTCAGTCTTGGAATGTGGTGCTTTTCTAAGAATTTGTCCATTTCTTCCAGGTTGTCCATTTTACTGGCATATACTTGCATGTAGTAATCTCTCATGATCCTTTGTATTTCTGCAGTGTCAGTTGTTACTTCTCTTTTTTCATTTCTAATTCTATTGATTTGAGTCTTCTCCCCTCTTTTTCTTGATGAGTCTGGCTAACGGTTTATTAATTTTGTTTATCTTCTCTAAGAACCAGCTTTTAGTTTTATTGATCTCTGCTATTGTTTCCTTCATTTCTTTTTCATTTATTTCTGCTCTGATCTTTATGATTTCTTTCCTTCTGCTAACTTTGGGGTATTTTTGTTCTTCTTTTTCTAATTGCTTTTTCTGTAAGGTTACGTTGTTTATTTGAGATGTTTCTTGTTTCTTGAGGTAGGATTGTATTGCTATAAACTTCCCTCTTAGAACTGCTTTTGCTGCATGCCATACATAGGCTTTGGGTCATTGCGTTTTCGTTGTCATTTGTTTCTAGGTATTTTTGATTTCCTCTGATTTCTTCAGTGATCTCTTGGTTATTTAGTGGTGTATTGTTTAGCCTCCATGTGTTTGTATTTTTTACACATTTTTTTCCTGTAATTGATATCTAATCTCATAGCTTTGTGGTTGGAAAAGATACAATTTCAATTTTCTTAAATTTATCAAGGCTTGATGTGTGACCCAAGATATGATCTATCCTGGAGAATGTTCCATTAGCATTTGAGAAGAAAGTATATTCTGTTGTTTTTGGATGGAATGTCCTATAAATATCAATTAAGTCCATCTTGTTTAATGTATCATTTAAAGCTTGTGTTTCCTTACTTATTTTGATTTTGGATGATCTGTCTGTTGGTGAAAGTGGGGTGTTATAGTCCCCTACTATGACTGTGTTACTGTCGATTTCCCCTTTTATGGCTGTTAGCATTTGCCTTATATATTGAGGTGCTCCTATGTTGGGTGCATTAAAATATTTACAATTGTTATATTTTCTTCTTGGATTGATCCCTTGATCATTATTTAGTATCCGTCCTTGTCTCTTGTAACATTCTTTATTTTAAAGTTTATTTTTTCTGATATGAGAATAATTACTCCAGCTTTCTTTGGATTTCCATTTGCATGGAATATCTCTTTCCATCCCCTCACTTTCAGTCGGTATGTGTCCCTAGGTCTGAAGTGGGTTTCTTGTAGACAGCATACATACAGGTATTGTTTTTGTCTCCATTCTGCCCGTCTATGTCTTTTGTTTGGAGCATTTAATCCATTTACCTTTAAGGTAGTTATTGATATGTGTGTTCCTATTACCATTTTCTTAATTGTTTTGGGTTTGTTATTGTAGGTCTTTTCCTTCTCTTGTGTTACCTGCCTAGAGAAGTTCCTTTAGCATTTGTTGTAAAGCTGGTGTGGTGGTGCTGAATTCTCTTAGATTTTGCTTGTCTGCAAAGCTTTTAATTTCTCTGTCAAATCTGAGTGAGATCCTTGCTGAGCAGAGTAATCTCGGTTGTAGGTTTTTCCCTTTCATCACTTTAAGTATGTCCTGCCACTCTCTTCTGGCTTGCAGAGTTTCTGCTGAAAGATCAGCGGTTAACCTTATGGGGATTCCCTTGTATGTTATTTGTTGTTTTTCCCTTGCCGCTTTTAATATGTCTTCTTTGTATTTAATTTTTGATAGTTTGATTAATATGTGTGTTGGCATGTTTCTCCTTGCAAATAAGTTGTATGGAACTCTCTGCGCTTCCTGGACTTGACTATTTCCTTTCCCATATTAGGGCAGTTTTCAACTATAGTCTCCTGAAATAATTTCTCAGTCCCTTTATTTTTCTCTTTTTGGGAACCCCTATAATTTGAATGTTGGTGCATTTAATGTTGTCCCAGAGGTCTCTGAGACTGTGCCCTCAATTCTTTTCATTCTTTTTTCTTTATTCTGTTCTATGATAGTTATTTCCACTATTTTATCTTCCAGGTCACTTATTCGTTTTTCTGCCTCAGTTATTCTGCTATTGATTCCTTCTAGAGAATTTTTAATTTCATTCATTGTGCTGTTAATCATGGTTTGTTTGCTCTTTAGTTCTTCTAAGTCCCTCTTAAACGTTTGTTGTATTTTCTCCAGTCTATTTCCAGGATTTTGGATCACCTTTACTATCATTATTCTGCATTCTTTTTCAGGCAGACTGCCTATTTCCTCTTTATTTGTTTGGCCTGATGGGTTGTTACCTTGCTCCTTCATCTGCCGTGTGTTTCTCTGTCTTCACATTTTGCTTAACTTACTGTGTTTGGGGTCTCCTTTTCACAGGCTGCAGGTTCATAGTTCCCCTTGTTTTTGGTGTCTGCCCCCAGTGGCTGAGGTTGTTTCAGTGGGTTGTGTAGGCTTCCTGGTGGAGGAGACTTGTGCCTGTGTTTTGGTGGATGGGGCTGGATCTTATCTTTCTGGTGGGCAGGACCACGTTTGGTGGTGTGTTTTGGGATGTCTGTGAACTTATTATGATTTTAGGCAGTCTCTCTGTTAATGGGTGTGGTTGTGTTCCTGTCTTGCTAGTTGTTTGGCATAGGGTGTCCAGCACTGTAGCTTGCTGGTCGTTAAGTGGAGCTGGGTCTTGGCGTTGAGATGGAGATCTCTGGGAGATTTTCTCCGTTTGATATTATGCGGAGCTGGGAGGTCTCTGGTGGGACAATGTCCTGAACTTGGCTCTCCCACCTCAGAGGCACAGCCCTGACACCCGGCTGGAGTATGACAGCCCTGTCACCCACCCAGCTCAGAGGAAAAGGGACAAAAAAAGGACGAACAAAAAAGTAAAATAAAGTTATTAAAACAAAATACATAAATATTAAAAATAAAAAAATTATACAGTAATAAAGAAATGAGAAGCAAGAAGGAAAGAGAGAAAGAAAGTAGAGAGCAACCAAACCATGAAACACATCCAGCAAAGATAACTAGCACTAAATCTATACTAAAAAAATAAATAAATAAAAATTAAAAAAAGGGACAGACAGAACCCTAGGACAAATGGTAATAGCAAAGCTATACAGACAAAATCACCCAAAGAAGCATACACACTCACAAAAAGAGAAAAAGGAAAAATATATACATATGTATATATTTTTAAAAAAAGGAAGAGAGCAACAAAATCAATACAAATCTACCAATGATAATAAACTCTAAATACTAAACTAAGATTAACATAAGACCAGAAACAAATTAGATGCAGAAAGCAAACCCCAAGTCTAGAATTGCTCCCAAAGTCCACCGCCTCAATTTTGGGATGATTCGTTGTCTATTCAGGTATTCCACAGATGCAGGGTATGTCAGGTTGATTGTGGAGATTTAATCTGCTGCTCCTGAGGCTGCTGGGAGAAATTTCCCTTTCTCTTCTTTGTTCGCACAACTCCTGGGGCTCAGCTTTGGATTTGGACCCGCCTCTGCGTGTAGGTCGTGTGAGGGTGTCTGTTCTTCGCTCAGACAGGACGGGGCTAAAGGAGCCGCTGACTCGGGGGCTCTGGCTCACTCAGGCTGGGGGGAGGGAGGGGTACAGAGTGCGGGGCGAGCCTGCAGCGGCAGAGGCCGGCATGTCGTTGCACCAGCCTGAGGCGCGCCATGTGTTCTCCTGGGGAAGTTGTCCCTGGATCCCAGAACCCTGGCAGTGGCAGGCCGCACAGGTTCCCAGGAGGGGCGGCGTGGATAGTGACCTGTGCTTGCACACAGGCTTCTTGGTGGCGGCAGCAGCAGCCTTAGCATTTCATGCCTGTCTCTGGGGTCCGCGCTGATATCTGCGGCTCATGCCTGTCTCTGGAGCTTGTTTAAGCATAAGCAGTGTTTTGAATCCCCTCTCCTCCATGCACCCCGAAACAATGCTCTCTTGCCTCTTCGGCAGCTCTGTACTTTTTCCCGGACTCCCTCCTGGCTAGCTGTGGTGCACTAGCCCCCTTCTGGCTGTGTTCACGCAGCCAACCCCAGTCCTCTCCCTGGGATCCGACCTCTGAAGCCCGAGCCTCAGCTCTCAGCCCCCACCTGTCCTGGTGGGTGAGCAGACAAGCCTCTCGGGCTGGTGAGTGCTGGTCGTCGGCACCGATCCTCCGTGCGGGAATCTCTCCGCTTTGCCGTCTGCGCCCCTGTTTCTGCACTCTCCTTGGTGGCTCCGAAGCTTTCCGCCCACCCACTGCCTGTCTCTGCCAGTGAAGGGGCTTCTAGTGTGTGGAAACCTTTCCTCCTTCACAGCTCCCTCCCAGAGGTGCAGGTCCTGTTCTTATTCTTTTATCTCTGTTTTTTCTTTTTCTTTTGCCCTACCCAGGTACGTGGGGAGTTTCTTGCTTTTTGGGAGGTCTGAGGTCTTCTGCCAGTGTTCAGTAGGTGTTCTGTAGGAGTTGTTCCACATGTAGATGTATTTCTGATGTATTTGTGGGGAGGAAGGTGATCCCCACATCTTACTCCTCTGCCATGTTGCAGGTCTCCTCTATCTGATTGAATTTTAAGTTTTATTTTGAAACTAAATCATTGGAGAATGTAAAAATTGAATTGAATATTATAGCAATGATAACTTAAAAATACAATGTGGACTTTTGTCTAGGGTTCATTTTATTCTATATTTTAAGATTTTATCTGTTGTAATATCTAGCACATATAAATTTACAGAAGTAAATGCTCACAATGACCAGGAAGTGAGCATTTTATATAGCCATTAGTATCTTAGACAAATTTCTAGGTAAATTGAGACTGTAATAGTGTTTTTTTGGGAAACAAGCATACCTGGGATCTAAACAATAGTACTTATCAAGAAGTTCACCTTGTTTTGTTAGAAGGCCATAAACAATAGAATCATAGAGCAGGGAGTGACTGTGGTATACACAGCATCACAGAAATGATGAAAGAAAGCCTTACCTTTAGAAGAATTTTAGGTTTAAATTAAGAAAAGAGGATTTTATCACATCTCTTCCCTAGGAGGTAAAGACTAGCATCTTTAACAAGGTCTGCTGGCCCTAAGTGATTTGGTCCTCGCCTCTGTCAACAGCTTCAACTAACTCAACCTATAGCACTCTGAGTCTAGCGCTGTAAGCCTTCCTTTGGTTTCTTGAATTCCCTCATCCTTTGTTCTTCAGGGGTTTGCTGCTTCCCTTTCCTCTTCTTGGAGGGCTCTACCTGTCTGCTTAGTTAACCCCAATACATCCTTCAGAATTTGGATCAAGAAGTACTTTGAGGATATTTTCTCTTCACTTTCACCAGAATAGAATTCCCTCTCTATACTCATAGCTTCCAGTAAGTATCTTTTATAGCTCATAGCACAATGGAAGTTAAAAATACATTATGTTGGGGCTTCCCTGGTGGCGCAGTGGTTGAGAGTCCGCCTGCCGATGCAGGGGACACGGGTTCGTGCCCCGCTCTGGGAAGATCCCACATGCCGTGGAGCGGCTGGGCCCGTGAGCCATGGCCTCTGAGCCTGCGCATCCGGAGCCTGTGCTCCACAGCGGGAGAGGCCACAACAGTGAGAGGCCCGCGTACTGCAAAAAAAACAAAAAACAAACCATTATGTTGCCAATTGTTTACAATATTTCTTGCTAGAATATAAGTTAATGAGGACAGTCATCATTTTTGTCTTGGTTCACCATCCCTCCGCAACCCCATGCTTAGTATAATGATAGCATGTAGTTAGTGCTTGATGCATACTTACTGATTGATTGAATGAACAAATGGTTAGATAAATGCATAAGTGAATAAATAAATTCAAGGCCAGAACAATGTAGAGGGAAAGGGTATAAAATAGGAAAAAATGGTCCAAGAAAAGAAGAGAGGGAACATCATAAAAATTCCAATGGTGTGAGAGATAGAGGGAGGCAATAGAAGATGTTTAATACTTGGAAACTATATAAATAAGGGTATAGTATTGAGGTGTGGAGGTTTGTAAGAAAGAGAAAGGGGGAGAATGTTTGCCTTTGTTATTTTAACTTAGTCAAATTCTGTTTCCTTGGCATTTGGTATTTGGGAGCAATTTTCAACACAATGACATAGAAGCTGTATTTGTCACTTTTCTTTTTAGGATGTGAATCCCTCTTCTCCACCTAAAATGTCCAAAAGTTTAAGACTATTTAAAATCTTATATTAGTGGGAAAGAAGATAGGATCTGTGTCACAGTTAGTGAAAGAAGAAACTAAGAGATGGAAAAAAAAAAACCCTCATATAAGATTAAAAAAAGCTGTTGATTTAGGATAAGGAGATGTTTCTTCTCTGGGGGCAAATCCAGGTTTTCTGAATCTTGGAAGATTATACAGTGGTTGCTTGAACAACAAGGGTTTGAACTGTACTGGAACTCTCATATGTAAATTGTTTCCAATAAATAAGTGCTTCCAGTAAATGGGACTATGGGATAACAAAATCCCTGGCAGATCCTGGAACCAATCCCCTGTGGAAACTGAGGAGGGCCAACTGTACATTGGGAGACTCTCTCTCCCTTTTTTTTTTTTTTAACTTTACTTTTAACAGATAGTTTGATTGAGATAATGGTAGATTCACATGCAATAGTAAGAAACAGTGCAGAGTAGTCTCATATATGCTTTACCTGCATAAACTTTGTAAAACTACTGTGCAATACCACAACCAGGGAATTGTCACTGATGCAATCCACCAGTGTATTCTTATTTCCTCAGTTTTTCTTTTACTCATATTTGTGTGTGAATTTAGTTCTATACAATTTTATTAAATGTGTGCATTCATGTATCTGCTACTATGGTCAAGATAATGATCAGTTCCAGCATCATGAATATCTTTACTCTTGCCCTTTCATAAACACATCCATTTCTCTCCAGCCCTTTATATAATTTCCTGGAAACTCATATAAATGGCTGTGTATAAAAAGTTTATTCATTTCTATGGCTAAGTAGTATTCTGTGGTATGCATGTACCACAGCATTTTTTAAAATGGAAGTATAGTTGATTTACAATATTATGTTAATTTCAGGTGTACAATATAGTGATTCAATAGTTTTATAGATTATACTAAATTCAAAGTTATTACAAAATAATGGCTATATTTCTCTGGGCTTTGGGGCCAGTCAGTGAAAATAAGGATCCTTGAATTTTAATTAACTGCACTATAATTTTGCTTTTGCTGAGCTATGTTCTTCCTGTCTGTGCAATTTTAAAAGACTGCATTAACTTCTTTAAACTTGAGTTTCCTCTTACATGAAATGGTGTGAGCCATGATTTCCATCGAGAGGTTGGTGTGATGTTGTAACACATAGTTTATTTTATAGGAAAAATTGCTTTGTAACCTGGAAGTGGTGTAGAGTTAGTCATTGATGCCATTATGATATTTATTAATTTATTTTATCTGTACAATCACACTTACATCACTTTGTTTTTTTAAAGTGGAAAAAACACACAGTACTTTTTTAGTATTTCTCCTAAAGAACTAAAACTTGCTGACCAGTACTTTAGTGGTCTTTCTGACCCTCATTTATTCATGGTGGGTATGTTCATTAAGAATTGGCCATTTAGAAGCCTGTGCTGACCTAGGCTAACTGACTGGCTATAGCTAAAATATTCATCATCTTCCGTGTTGCTCAGAGGTTTTTTACTTGATTCTGATTCCTACTTGTCATTCAAATTCTAATTTTTGTTTTCAGGGAATGGAATTATTTGATAACTCCCTTTTCCTTACTACTGCTGGTTCTTGTCAGTCTGTCAGAAAGCAAAAGCAAAAAAAACCCCATTTTTTAAATAATAAAAGCAAAAAGTTATATTAGAGTTTGTAGAAATTCCAGTTATGTTGTTATGTAACATCTGTCCCTTTAACTTGATAGTTGTCTCATACTTCTGCACTTCCTAGTGGCATTCCCTTCAGCTGCAGTTTTAGAAACAAATTATAATACTTTCACTTCTTTCTTAGGTGCTGGGTTTACTGCACAGAATGTAATTAGTTAAGCTCTTTTCCATGAGTCTAAATACAAGTACAGACACATATGCACAGCTGACATAACACACTCTTTTACCCATTTTGAATGTTGAAGGGGAGCTTTGTGTTCTTAGTCTTTTTTTTTTTTTTTTTTTTTTTTTTTTTTTTTTTTTTTTTTGATGTGGACCATTTTTAAAGTCTTTATTGAATATGTTACAATACTGCTTCTGTTTTATGTTTTGGTTTTTCTTGGCTGTGAGGCATGTGGGATCTTAGCTCCATGACCAGGGATCAGACTTGTAACCCCTGCATTGGAAGGTGAAGTCTTAACCACTGGACCACCAGGGAAGTCCCTGTGCTCTTAGTCTTGATCATGGCACAACTGTTCTGCTGTGTGTGTGTGTGTGTGGGTGGGTGTAAGAAGGGATGACCAAGGCAGAGACAGGGGGAGGGTGTGTCCTTGGAATATGTCAGATTATTGTACCACATTTTCTAACTAGCTGTCCTTCAGTTGTTAAAAGATCAGTTCCAGTCCCAGCAAGGGACTACCTCTGAGGCCACCAGGATAGTTCTAGTAGCTATCTGAGGGAGAATCAGAGTAAGAGAAGATAACAGAAAAGGCAGTGTCGAGGTCAGGTGGCCTTCAGCAAGTTGCCTGTCATCTGAGAGGAGACATGATTACCCAAGAGGATGACTGTGAAGATTAAATGTGATAATATATGTGAAATACCTGGAACTTCGTAGGTGCTCAATAAATATTTGTCCTTCACACAAAGAGTTTTTGGATAACGTATGTTCCTATCAAGGGCTTGGTGCCAAGCCTGGCCCATAGGAAGTACTAAGTAAAGAGTCTAAACTGGAGAGCTAGGTGCAGGGGCTGCTGCCTGGGGCTTAGTACCTTACCTCCATGAAGAAGAGGGTGGAAAAAAGAGTGTGGAGAGAAGAGAAAGTAAAATGTCATGATGGAAGAATTTGAAGATTAAAAAATTTTTAACATTCTTTCATTTGCAAACCTCAGATGCACACACACACACACACACAGACACACACACACATATATATATATATATAATTTATTTAGTTATTTATTTACTTATTTATTCCTATGGGACTCAGGATGTCAGAAGTTGGTTACGAGTGAGCTCTGAGCGCCCTGAGAGATGCCCCTCCTTAATGTTGCTTTTTAAAGCAGATGCTTAAAATACTCAATAAAGTACTTAATTTTCTAGAAGTAGTGAAACAGCTGTTTCTTCAAGGAGCAGAATCAGCTTTCTATATAGTCTTATTTTTATATCAATAACACCTAATATAAAAGTAGCACATTGATTTCAATGAACAATGAATACTGAGATAGATGTTGCCATTGTTTTAAGGAAAGCTTAAGAGAGCTAAAGGATCTTGTCCAAGTTCACAGAGCTAGTAAATGACAGAGTAGGAATTCAACCCTGGCCTGGCCCATTCCCTAACTACCACACTCAACTGTTTTAGACTTTTTTGAATAACTTTTTAAAAGTCATCTATCAGACTTTTCTTTGCCTTTTGGCCGATCTCATCTGCCACCTCCAAGTGTGGGAGTTTCTTTGCACGCACATAGACATTACCGGCGTCTGAACTACACTCTGATATATATTTATAACCTAGTCTCTCCAGATCCTGCATCAGCCCTTTATGAGCTTCCTTTCCACATAAGTGTTTTGATTCCATCCAGTCTTGGTCAGCAAATAGGAAACTTCGATAGACTTTTAAATGTTATTCTTGATAAATAAATAATAGGTTTGGTTGCCATAAGGCATGAAAAGGATTCTCCGTGTAACTGCATTTAAGATGATATGTTTTCAAAAGCTTAGTCAAAGACTTCCACTGAAACTTCTGTTAAACAGTTTTCCAGAAGTCAGTGTAAACCTAGGACGTAGTATGAAATGCTGTTCTTGGAGTTACGTATTGTTACAAAGACATAACATGAAGGTTTGGGTTCAAAGTATATTTTACTCTGTTCTTCAAGAAAATTTGATTTCACTTTTTCACAGTATGGTACACATGAAGGATGGCAGCTGGTAAAACTTACTTCTTGTTTATCATCCATGCCTTAGGTAGGGTAAAGGATGAGTCCCAGGGAGAAGATGAAAACACATGGTGTACGATTTTATTTGAAACAATGTGAAACTTCAAAAATATACTGTGAAATAGACCATCTTATTTAATTTAGAATGCCTGCTCAAAACGAAAAGGAAATCAAGTACTTTTGCACGTTAATATTTTCAATCTTTAGGCAAAGCATAATCTCATTTTACACCTTCTGAACTGTTCAGTATCTCAGACATGTAAAATTGATGCTCTGTCGTATGTCTGACTAATGTTTTTTAAAAAATAAGTCATATGTGTATATATATATATATGTTATCAATTTTGACTCCTTGGCACAGTATAATATACATATGCATTGAAGGGAACAAAACAGATTTTTGAAAGAATGCAGAAAACTGTAAATAGTCTTGAATATTATGTCAGTGTGGTCAAATAGGGTACATATTTATTCTCATTTTCTGATATGCTAATTTCTTTCTTGCCCTAGACAGATATTCTCATGAATTACATATTTATGGTGAATTTTAACGGTTGTTTCACATACACGTGTAGATCCTTTCTGGCATATATGCCAGTTGTTTCCTTTGAGATTTTGACCTAGACTTCATTCTTTCTTCATGACTCTGAGTATCTCTTCAGAAAGATCAAATGCACATGGCCATTGTAGCTTAGTAGGATTAATCTTACATATGGTTTTCAAACGGCAGATATTTAAGATTGATTGGAAGAGACTTGGCAGAATGCAAGCTGGATATTTTTATCCTTTATCGTCTTGGATTTTCCTTCTCTTACCATATCAAGCAATCATAGTCTCACAGAGATAGAAGCGACTGAAGAAGAGCCTGCTCCTGCGGAGCAGTGACTTGCTGTTAGGACCGTGGTGTAAATTGGGAAATCCTCGGTCATAGCTTATACCTTATAGTAACTCCAGTTTTTGAAGTGCCATGTTTATAAAAGGACACGTGTGTGTTGATATTTTAAAAAGATTAAATGAAACATACAGGGATAGAGAAACCCTACTTAATTACTGCTGCATTAGAAGTGATACTTATTTTTGATTTCCAGAATAGTCAACTAAACTGAATTGTGGAGGAGCAATCAAGAGACCCGATTCCAATTCTGGCTAAGTCTTGTCGACCCACCACACCGCAGATAGTCCCACGTGTTGGGTGAAAATAAAATAATTGCATGAATTTTCGTAACCTTATTTATTTGCCTATAAAATGGGATGGTAATGTAGTAAAATTTTGAGATATAAGTATGGGGTAACATCTTCAGACCCCAAATTCTGATTTCCCTAATTCAGGTTTCAGACATGTTTAACATAGTGACATTATCCTGAAGGCATTCACTAAATCAGCCCAGGAACTGTAAGTTTGTTTGATGTGTGTGTGTGTATAAGAGTTTGTGCAGACTAAGACTATACATGTCAGCAGAAAAAGAAGGTAAGATTTGTCATGCAAATAAGTCATGGATGACCCATGTGTTCTGATGTTCTGCTATGTTTGTGTGTGTGTTTTATTATTGTTCTTGTTTTTTCTTGCTTTCCATAAAGACTTGTGAAGGAAGAGCTTAATTATAAGGAGTAATAATTGGAACACACTGGTATCAAGTGTAGATCCTCTGTTAGGAAATTTATTTAGGATCTGCATCTTTGCATTATCTTATAGCTTGATTTAATTTATATTTATATTTAATTTCATTGATTGTTAAATATTTTGTAAGTGACCAAAATATGTTGTGTAAAATCAAAACTTTAATGTTGTACTTCCCTCATGTTAAAACAGTGCTTTTTTTTTTTTTTAAACATCTTTATTGGAGTATAATTGCTATTCAGTGGTGTGTTAGTTTCTGCTTTATAATAAAAAGAATCAGTTATACATACACATATATCTGCATATCTCTTCCCTCTTGCATCTCCCTCCCACACTCCCTACCCCACCCCTCTAGGTGGTCACAAAGCACCGAGCTGATCTCCCTGTGCTATGCGGCTGCTTCCCACTAACTGTCGGTTTTACTTTTGGTAGTGTATATATGTCCATGCCACTCTCTCACTTGGCCCCAGCTTCCCCTTACCCCTCCCCATGTCCTCAAGTCCATTCTCTAGTAGGTCTGCGTCTTTATTCCCGTCTTGCCCCTAGGTTCTTCATGACCATTTTTTTTTTTTTTAAACTCCATATATATGTGTTAGC